>PVJS01024677.1:0-22500 GCA_004027185.1 Glis glis
CAAAAGGGACTCCAATGACAACGGAGAACCCTCAGTGGTGCAAGGGAAGGGGTACAAGGGAAGGGGAAGGGGAAGAAAGAAGTGAATCTATGGAATTACTGTCATAAACAATGTGTATATATGAGATTATAACCAACATCATTCTCAGTGCTACATGTGTGGGGGGGGAGGCAGGGGGGAGGCGGGGGGGAGGGACACCAAGAGCTGTGTGCATGTATGTTAACACCAAGCTGATACTCATTGTGATGTGAGACTACAATGCACCAATAAAAACATAAAAAATTTAAAAAAATGTTTGCAAAATGCCAATTATTTCTCCTGCTCTTTTATAGAATCCAATGATGAAAGCAAGCCAACCAAGTTGGTCAGCCCTGTTGAAGAGATTAGAATATGGTGGCAAGCACTGGGCTGCTCACGTATAGTAATGTCAGCCTGGCCTTGTGAGTCAAATCTGGGAGGTTGGGGGAAATTTGGCCACCACATCCTTGAATGTGGTGAAAAAAAAAAGAAAAGAAAAAACATCACTTTGAGTAATCTAGTAACTGCGTTCTGCCCTCTTCTGAGCTGACATGAGACCACAGTCACGTGAAACAACCACCAAAAGATGGTAACAGTTCTGCAGGAAGGGCTTGAGCTTCGCAGCTGTAGAGTCTTGGTTTGGAAGCAAGTTTGACTTTCCCAGGGCTCTCTGCATTCTTGGACCTGCCTGCAGGGACTGAAGGGGGCTAAAATCTGGCCCACCCCTGCCAAGCAGAAAGCCCTCATATGGATAGCACCCTTGCAGGAGGAGTTTCTAGAGGGGGCAGCTGTTTGCAATTCTTCCATCCAGAAGAATTCACACCGAACCATCGTGTGTGCCACATAGCACCTGCATTCTTCTGAGCCTTTGAAAGTTCTCTCTGTTCTTGACAGAGAGCAGGAGGGCACTTAACTGCTGCTTCCTTGGGGTCTACTCCAGTGGAAACTTTCCACTCCTCCATCTGTGAAATCGGCTTAATGAATTTCAGAGACCTATGTTAAATGGAAGATGCTATGTTCTCCAAACCTGGTTCCCAGTGTGCATTACTTGAGCCACTCTTAAACTCTGTAAAAGCCCCCTTCTACATCTCTATCTCCTCCCAAAGAGGTATCTCAATATAGCTGACCTTGTGGTCTAATGGTTAAGCAGCAGTCACCCAACTGGAAAAGGAAAAACCTGGGCTTGGATTCCACCTTCACTAGTGCTATCTGTGTGCGCTCACGTTCCACCTCATCTGCAGACTCAGATAGTAGAAGCATCTACCTTCTCACTTGCAGGGTTATTGGGAGACTAAATGAGATACTTTGTAAAAAGGGCCAGGTACGTTTTAGCCATTCCCTAAATGTGAATTCCCATTGTGTTTGGGCATTTGAAACACCTTGGCCTCAACTTTCCTTTTGGAAATGGGGTAGTTTTCTTCCTCTAGTGATGGGAACATTTCTGTTCATCTGTGTTATATAGTCTTGATTCTGGAATTTGCATGCTCTGTGTAGTGGGAATGGGGGGAGGGAGGGCTTACTACTGAGACACACAGAATGGCTGCCATCTTTGTTAGCTATTCCTCTTCTATTCTCCCAAGAGGAATTTCACACATCCCCTTGGGTGTCCAGCACTGCCAGCAAGCACAAACATGGACCTCTTTCCCTTCAGCTAAAATGAGGAAGTCAAAGATTAAATGTCCCTGTCAGCACTCACTCAGGTGAATTGGTTCTCAATATTTAAAAGAAGAGAGAGGCAATAAGAGCGGTGGTCTGCGCCAGAGTTCTGGCTTAAGTGCTTTTGGTCCTTGGGCAAAAGCAGAAGGTACATCCCCCGCCTCCACCTGAGCCTGGAGAGACCCCTCCCTCCACAATACACTTAAAATAAATGTTGACACATGTCCAGGAAAGGTTTGAACTTCCCCATTGCTCCTCTCTTGGCTCTAAACCATCCTTCCATTCCAAAGAACAGATTGCAGATGTAGATTCTGTGGTGGACCGGAAGGGCAGGGTCTAGAGTCAGAAGACCCAATTCCAGCCCTGGTTCTGTTCTTCATTAGTTTTGTGAGCTTGGGCTAGATCTTTCATCCTCTGGAGTAAAAGAATAATTATGCATAGGGGCCTTGCTGTGTATGGCTTATGAAGTATCTGCCAAACAATGAAATGTGAACCCAATTGAACCATTAGATCTAACTACCCATTTGCAGGAAATACAGGGAATGGAGGAACATGTACAATGACACCACGGGGATACAATCAGCAAAATCTAAAAAATGTGACAAAATTTTACAGGGCAAAATGACTCTGTTTCTTCAATAAATGAATGGCAGAAAGAGAAGGGGCCCTATAAGAAATTTAAGAGACTTAACTAAATGCAAAGATAGTCAATGGATGGGCGTGGTGGCTTATGCCTATAATTCCAGTACTTTGGAGACTGAGACAGGAGGATCACAGGTTCAAGGCCAAACTCAGAAACTTAGTGAGATCCTCAGAAACTTAGTGAGACCCTGTTTCAAAATAAACAATTTTTAAAAAGGGCTGGGGGTATAGCTCAGGGGTATAATGCCTGAGTTCAATCCCCAGTACCAAAAAAAAGAGACTTAACCAAATGCAATATGTAGACCACTTTCAATTCCAGTTCAAACAAACCAAGTATAAAAATACATGTATGGGGGCAATCAGATACTCGGATAGTGTTTGGATATTTGATGATATTAAAAAGCTATCATTTTCTTCAGCTATGATACTGGACTAAGGTCAAGAAAGTCCTTTCTTGGATATACATCTTAAAGTGCATACAGATAACAGATTATGATAAAGAAGTAATATGTATGGTATTTATTCCAAAACAATCTAGTAGTGGAAGATTGGTATAGAGATCAATGAATCAAGATGTTTTGTGTTGATAGTAATTGCAACTGGTCAATGAATTTACAAGGTTTCATTGCAATATTTTTTCTAATATGTTTGTGTATCTTTGAAGTGTTCTGTCATAAGAAGTTAAAGAGCACAGAAGAAGGTGGGGTGTAGAGCAAGGGAGACTACCTCGATCTCTCTCATATTGGGTCAATTAATCTTGGATGCTTTTCCATCGTGAAGGAAAAAATAGCATCTGCTCCAGAGGATGGTTGTAGGCACAAGGAAAACACGTAGCACAGCACTCGGCACATAGCAAGCACCCAAGCAATGTTAGCTCTCAATATTATTACTATTATTATTATTATCATTATTATTCTTGTGTGGTACTGGGGATTGAACTCAGGGGCATTCTACCTCCAAGCGACACCCCCAGCCCCCCAGCCCTATATTTTATTTTTATTTTGAGACAGGGTCTTGCTAGGTTGATGAGAGTCTCTTGCTGAGGCTGTCCTTGAACCTGCGATCCTCCTGTCTCAGCCTCCCAAATACTGGGATTATAAGCGTACACCACCATGCCTGCTTCAATATTATTTTTGTTTGTGGGTGTGGTACTGGGAACTGAACCCAGGGGCACTCTACCTTGGAGCTACAGCCCCAGCCCTATTTTATTTTTTGTTTTGAAAAAGGGTCTCACTAAGTTGCTGAGGACCTCGCTAAGTTGCTGAGGCTGGCCACAAACCTGGGATCCTCTTGTCCTGCCTCCCTAGTACTGGTATTACAGGCATGCACCACCACACCTGGTTTAGCTCTTATTATTAATACAACAAGAGGTCTGGACTTACTCTTTATGGTTTGTAAAGGTCTTTGATTTTAACGTGTGTGTGTGTGTGTGTGTGTGTGTGTGTGTGTGTGTGTGTATGTGTTGGTGGGAGTGGGGAGAAGGTACTGGGAATTGAACCCAGAAGCAGTCTACCTCCAAGCTACCTCCTCAGCCCTTTTGTTGTTGTTGTTTTGAAACAGGGTCTTGCTAGATTGCTGAAAGTCTTGCTAAATTGCCAAAGCTGGTCTTGAACCTGCCATCCTCCTGTCTCAGGCTCCCAAGTACTGGGATTACAGGCATCTACCACCATGCCTAGCTTTGATTCAAACCCATTTTATCACATCGTAGCCCTCTTCATTTTTCTCTACTCCATGTCCACCTTTCTGGAAACCCTAACTCCCTCTAATGCACACCTCCTTTTGCTAGGGCATCTGGACACTTTACCTGGGCAGCCAGGTATCAGTCCCATAAGGCATGTTGGACTGATTCCTAGATTGGCAGGTGCAGGTTTCTGATTTCTTCACCTGCTCACTCACTAGCTGGCTCTTTTTCTAGTAGCTTCCTGTCACCTGAGACAAGAGCTCGAAGCTTCTGGAGGAAGGTAGAAACTTGAGGTGGAGAAGTCGAGTAGGATGCAATTACATCCTGACTCCGCCAGTCCTCACCGTCCCCACCCTTGGCTGGGAGTGGCAGGAGTCAGGGTCCGGCCCTGTGGGCTCAGCTGTTTCTCCCTGCACAGAGCACTTTGAGAACTCCCTCGCATGCCTGGCACCTCATTTCAGCCCTCCTTGTAGGCCTGTTTTATTTCCATGCCAGCCCTGGCATCTACCCACCAGGAGCTGGGGCCAGCACGGTGTCTAGTGAGTGTGCCATAGACCAGGGTCATGCAAGGGAAAACACCACGTCCCACCCTTCCTGCTGCAGTCCTGTCCCCTGCAATTTTGGACAGTAATATTTCCAAAGACGAACTTGGACTGGGGTGCATGGGTCAGGGGAAGAGGCGAGGAAGGAGAGCAGCAGCCTGTGCCGTGTCACATCTTGTGTGACTTGAGAGACTTCCTGCTGGAGGGAGGTACAACAGGATCCCCCTGGCTTCTCCTCAGCCCTGCCCAAGAACAAAACTCCCCACCCCAGCTCCACCCAACTCCTCCCAGGATGCCGCTGGGCCACAGCCTGGGGGACAGGAAGCTGGCCCACCACGTGGTGCCTGGAACTTTTAGTTACTCCTGTCTTTGGAGCAGCAGCTTAACTCCTCAAAGTTTTTGGCTCTGAATCGTTACTCAGTATTGGATGGAGCCCAAGAAACATGGAAAACAAGGATGGAACCCAAGAAATGTAGAAAGCAAGAGCAGTGGGCGGCGACAGGGATCTGACACACAGCCACCAGCCCGCGCCCAGGTCCTAGCCTGGTGTGTGGGGGTCTGATGCAGGTGCTGGTGAGCAGGGGTTATCTGGTATCTTTCCCTTAGAATCACGGCTGGTGATGTTTGCTTGCTGGGCTCCTCAAAGCCATCAGATATACTAAGTGACTTGAGACCCCATGCTCATTAATATACATTCCCCCCCCAACCCCCCAGACTATAGAGTCGCAGCCGGGAGACCTGCAAGGCCAATCGGCCCTTGTGCTCCCTCCTCTGGGTGTTGAGAAAGTTCTGGAATGGAATGAGCTTTGTGGGGATTTCCAGGTGCTGAATCCCTGAAGCATGCTGGAGCTGTGCTGGGCTGTCTCCACCTGCCTGACAAGGGGCAGGCCACACCACACCCAGTTATGCCAAGTCAGGAGCCCACAGTGTTTGTCATGGCGTCTCAGCAAAGATGCCAGGCCAGATTGAACAGAAACAAAGGTAAAATGATCAACCGGCACAACCTCAAAAGCCCAGCCACAGACAGTGATATACCTCTGAGCTTCTTATGTATTTCAAAATATAAAGAAAAATCTTACTTCTGCATAAAAGGAACATGAGATTCTACAGAATCTGGGCATCCGGATCTCAGCTCCAGGGACCGGGTGTGTGTCCGACAGAGAGCAGGTGGGTGAGGTCCTTGGTCTATATATAGCACAATAGTTGAGGGTCCCCTCACCCCACCTTGGGTTTTATAAAGACAAAGAAAGGATTTGTTGAAAATAAAGGGGTCCATTTTCCATAATGAGAACCATATTCTGTTTAGTATAGAGTCCATGCACTGGATGAGCTAACAGGGGTCTCCACTGCTTCTCCCTTCCTAAAAGGTACCCGAGGAACAGGACAGTTCCGCAGGCTCCTTGTGGCTCCGTGGTGGGATGGGGATGTGGCTCACTGTGTTCTCCATGGTGGGATAGGGAAGTGGGCCGGCATTCCCAGAGGTGGGAGGATGAGGGTAGGTCTGAAAAAGGATGCTGTCTTTGGAGCAGCAGCTTAACTCCTCAAAGTTTTTGACTCTGAATAGTTACTCGGTATTGAATTGTGTCCCTTCAAGAAAGATATGTTGGAATCTGCCTCCGTCCATTTTGTGCTGCTATCATGGAGTACCACAAAGTGGGTAATTCCTGTCTGGACAAAGTTCTGTGGGGCTAGTGGCTTTGTGACTCGGATCCCTGTTGCTTCCCATCACTCTTGCTTTCTGTATTTCTCGGTTCCATCCTTTATAAGAAAAGGGATTTCTTTCTCACAGTCTGGAGGCTGGATGTTAGATGGGGGAGCCAGTGTCTTGTGCGGGTCTCCACGCTGTGTCATCTCATGCAGAAGGCAGAAGGGCAAGAGCAATGTGTGAGAGCACAGGTGAGCAGGAGGGTACCGGCCTTGCTTTTATATCAAGTCCACTCTCCTGATAACGACCCCGCTCCCGTGGTAAGAGTGCTACCCTTACACGGGCAGAGCCCTCCTCACCTGTTCACCTCCTCGTATTAATCTTCCAACACTGCGGCTTTGGGGATCAAGCTCCCAACAGACGAACTTTGGGGGGCACATTCAAACCACAGCAAGGTCCTAAATGCCTCCCCCCTTTCAGAATGTGACTTTATTTATACATAGGGTCTTTACAAAAGTAATCGAGTTAAGTGAGGTCATTAAGGTAGGTCTTAATTCAATATGACTGATGTCCTTATACAGAGAAGGGATTTGGATATAAACACACACGGGAAAGACAATGTGAAGAGATCCAGAGAGAAGGTGGCTATCTACAAGCCAGGAAGAAAGTTCTGGAATAGATCCATTCCTCACAGCCCCCCAAAAGAATCAACCGTGCAGATACCTTGAGCCCAGATTCCTAGCATCCATGGTTATGAGACGGATGGTCAACTTCTGTTGTTTGTGGCACTTCCTTATGACAGCGCTGGCAAGTCAGTACAAAGGTTAGCTGATGATCCCGGGACCCGCCCCGGCCCTGGCCTCAGGATCCGCCCGGTCAACAGATTCTGGAGGGCCCTGGCTCTGTTTCCAGTTCCTCCTCCTGAGCTACCGGGGTAAACCCATAGCCAGTGGCTGGGGAGAGTGTCTGTGTTGATCTGCTCTGCATCCTCTCCTGGGTCCGGAGCAACTTCTCAACAGGTTTTCCCAATGAAACGCCCGGCTGGCCGCCCAGTCAGTGGCTGCCCAGAACCCCAGGCTTGTCCTGTAGTGGGCATGCCTGGTTCCAGGTCTGTGGGGCAAACCTGTCAGATTGAAGCTTCCACTGCTTGAACTCTGGGTTTCTCTGTCACTGCTGAGCTGTTTGCAGATCAATGTCTGTGATCCCTGGGGTCCCAGGCAAGAGGGGGACGGTTTAGCAAAGTCCACCACTACTTGCAGAAAACTAGTTCAAAACGCACTGTTACTCTCTTTATCGTAAGACTACAAATAAATAAACGTGTACATTTGCATTTATATGTATTTTTCATAAAGAAAGAGGTAATTTTTTTAAAAAATATTACCAACAAAATAGAGAAGGAAGTGAAGAAATCAGATGAAAGGAAAGCGGTGTCAGAAAGACGGCTCAGGTGTCCTATGTTTTAGAGTTTAGGCTTCTGAATCAAAAGCCCATTAAAAATAAAATTTTAAGCCGGGCGTGGTAATGCACGCTTGTAATCCCAGTACTTGGGAGGCTGAGACCTGAGGATCCGAGTTCGCGGCCAGCCTCAGCTACTTAGTGAGGCCTCTGCAACTTAGTGAGACCCTGTCTCAAAATAAAGAATAAAAAATAGGGCTGGGGGTGTAGCCCAGAGGTAGAATGCCCCTGGGTTCAATCCCCGGTACCACAAATAAAATAAAATAAAATAAAATTTTAGTTTAAAATGTAGTATGTCTTGAAAAGGGCCCCAGAATCCGATTTTTGCCTGAGAAACACACCCTAAGTAATTTGTAAAACAATGATCTCGCATGCTTATGTTACCCTATGTTTAAAAATGGTGACAGTTTATTTGGTGAGCATGAACAAGAGCCTGTCGAACCTGCTGGTAATGGAGCCGTAATGGGCATTAGTGCTGGGGTGGCACTCAGACCTCTCTACCAGGCTTCCTAGGGAACCAGCCGAGGGGCTGGCACTCCTCACTTCGCCTGCCCCTCACTTCCCCATCTGGAACAGCAGCTTAATCCCACCTGTTCACTGTGCTCTCGGGGTTGTTGTGAAGCTCAAATGTGAAAACGCTCCACAATCACCATCACCATCGCCCTGCCAGTAGTTTTCAATTGCACATGCGCAACCCAAGGCCAATGTACAGTTGGTGGTGGTTGCAAAACATACAAAGCCTAAACTGGGGCATGATCCAACCTTAAGTATATATGTATTTGTTTCTATGGACTGGGGTCACTCAAAGGATGAATGTGGGCCCCCTTACTTCCAAACTCTTCTTTGCACCAAGTGTTTTGCCCAGAATTGGAGGGATCCTTTAATAAGGCGAGACGGAGGCCAAGGAGGCAGGAAGTAGCCTCTTCTATGGGCCAGAGCAGGAACTCTGGTTCTGCAAACAAAATGAACCGCTTTAGGAATGCTTGGTGAAGGCTTACAATTCTTGGACTTCTAAACCTCTCTCTTCCTTACCTAAAAAATACACACAATTAAGAAAGAAGCAAGAAAGGTTTATGATTTTTGAAAGAGGTTTCAAGAAGGAGAAGGAAAGAAAAAAAAAAGCAAGAGAATAAACAGCACACCATGTCCTTATATGTTGGTATGCCCCCCCTTTTTTCTCTTCTCTTAAAAAAAATCTAGGCTTTTGTCTCCTCTAAGCAGAAATTTGGAAGGAAAATTTGACATAATCTCCAGGGCTGTAAAACTTCTTGTTGCAGCCGTCGTCTGGACTGCTTGTCTTACATTCCCTTACACAGCCAGCTTAACATGTGGCAAGTTTGCAGCGCCAGGAAGGGAGCAGGCCCCGCAGGGAGCTGCTGGTGGGCGGCTCCCCACAGCCAGGCCAGCGCGGGCTCCTCCCAGCCCGCCCCGCCGCGCCCTCCCATTGCCACGGGGAAAGGAGAGACCTACACTTAAAAAGGCAGGAACCTACCAACTACACAGCTCCTGAAAGGCACAGTGAGAATTCCCATTTGTGAGGTCAAATCTAGGTCAAGAATTACCTAATCATTTCCCAAAAACCCTTATCTAGGGGGTCAAGCCAGGCTGGCAGTGCCCCCGAATCATTAAATCTAACTCCAGCTTCAAAAAAGCCTAGAGTTGTTTTGTTTCTCTCTCTCTCTCTCTCTCCCGCTTTCTCTTTTCTTTTGCTGGAGACGATTTTTCTGGTGGCGTTTCTGTGACTTCCTGTTTGTGACTGAGCTTTCCTCGCCCTACTTCCTTCTTTGGGGGTCAGGTTGCCTGACTACCATTTCCACTTAGATGTGTGGGAAAAGGGCAGTGTGTGTGTGTGTGTGTGTGTGTGTGTGTGTGCGCGCGCGCTGTACTGTAAGAGAACCGGCTCGCAGTCATTTTTATGTTATAAAACACTTCTCCTACATTCACATTCTTTCATTTACTTTCTACAACACTCTGAGATAGGCAATATCATTGTACCCAAATTACAGCTAAAGAAACTGAGGCTTAGAAAAGGTTACATGAGGTGTCTGAGGTCAATTTAAGTAAAGCAGCAAAACCCGGATGTGAGTTCCTGATTCTGCAGCCGGACCACAAGTTCTTTTCATGTATTGAACGCTTAAGAAAGGCTTAAATTTTTTATTCGACAAAACTCTACTCAGGGAGGATTAATTGAGTCAGTCTGTCTTTATTCCAGAGTTTATTCCTGAAACGTAAAGAAAAGACTTAATTTGGTCCCTTCACCAGAGTAATGAAGAATTCCTCAGGATCTATTGTTTCATCTCTTGGCACCTCCTCTACAACCTTTCAACATGAATGTCCCAAGGCCAGGCTGGGGTGCGACCAGCTGCCCAGGACCCATGGGTGCACTTCCAGCATCAGGCAGTAGGGGGAGTGTGTGTGCAAGAGGAGGACAGCTTCAGCTTGGGCAGAAAATGTTTGAGACCATGTGTCCTTAGCAGGCCCAGGTTGAAAACCTAATTTTCCCCCCTGCCGAATGCTTAGAACCTAAGGCTGCTCCGAAAAGATTCATGCTCACTGATTTGTAGAGTGGGAAAAAACAGCCTTGGGGAGTTGTAGAAGAAGATTACATATGTCTACTGGATCAGAGGAAGTAAGAGTTTCCACATGGCTGCCAAGGAAGGATCCAGGCCCCCTGGCCTCCGGCCTCCGTGGAGGAGAAAGGATGCAGAGGCCCGGTCAATGGGCTGTCCTGCGTCCAAGTATCACAGGATCTCTGCCCACAGCCTGCCTGGGAAGACGGGGTTTTGTACAGACCATAGCAGGAGAATTGGAATGTGAATGCACTGGGGAGAGACATTTGCCTATTTTCACTGTCTCTCTGGCTTCTCAAGCCACGCAGGTGGCTGGCCTGGCTCTCCAGCGCCTTTCTCTGCTGCTCCCATTGACAGAGTTTGCTAACGTCTGCTGCACTTTGACAAGGGCCTAGGAGTCTGGCATTGCGTGACCCCAAGCCAGAGTGCCCGGGGGCCGCGCGAGCTCGTGGGGTTCTGGAGCATCTCCAAGGGCTGCCAGAGCTCCTTTGATCTGTGGAGTAGCTTCCTCGCAGCAGTTTTCTTTCTGGGTCACAACTTTAGTCTTTTAACCTGGGAAAGAAAAATGGCAAAGTTGCAGCAGCAGCAGAGATAACTCTAGGGCTAGCTGGCAACAGTTTCCTTCCAGGAAGAGAGAAAAGAAGCAAAAGTTGATGTTTGCATACACTTTGGATTCACAGAGAGAAGTTAATTGATTTTCTCCCTTTGATGGTGGTTATTTACAGAGACCACTGGTCTTGGTTCCAAATACACATGAGATTTGTACTTGAATGCACCCGCTCCTCTGAGAGCTATCTAAGTATCTATCTATCTTTTTTTTTTTTTGGTTTAAAATGTTGACTTCCTAGGTTATTTTTCTAGATGAGTAGAAAGGCCATTAACCACGTTTCCTGTAAAAACAGGAATGTAAAATGTCTCTGCCTTTACACTATTTTGGGGGTAAAACTCCTTTCCCAGTAAATAAGTTGTGTGTGTGTGTGGGAGGGGAAATATATATTGGGGATTGAACCCAGGGGCATTCTACCTCCAAGCTACACTCCCAGCCCTATTTTATTTTTTTATTTTGAAACAGGGTCGTGCTAAGTTGCTGAGGTTCTTGGTAGGTTGCTGAGGCTGGCCTTGAACCTGCAATCCTCCTGTCTCAGCCTCCCTAGTACTAGGATTACAGGTGTACACCACCACGCCCGGCCCCAGTGAATAAGTTAAAAAGGAATAATCAGAGTAGCAAAGATGGAAATTGACAAAATGGCGACCCACTAAGAGTACATGGTAAGCGTCTTTGGGTCTCCATCCCTCACGGGATTTCCTGTAATATAAAATGATACCTGTGTATCATTTCTATTTCTCATCATAGAAATACCTATGTATCCCCAATATAAGATGGTACTATATCTTGAGTTGGTATTTTATAAGGAACTTAATCTTTGGGATGTTTCTCTTTCACAGCCAAGACCCCAGAATAAGGTTTCCCTAACATTTGCTCACTCAAGTAATTCATGTGTTCAATTGCCATCACTTTAGGGGCCCTCTCTGCAAAGCATGGGAAACAAAGATTAGCACCTGACCTTGGTTAACGGCCTTGGGTAAGGGTCCTGCGTGTAAGCAGCAGGAAGGAGTAGTTAAGGAGCAGAGAAGAAAGGCTTCCCTGCCCCTGTATGAGATGGTAGGTTCCGGTGTGGATCAGGGATTGAGTCCCCGCTCCAGTGTGTACGAGCTGCATGACTCTGGACGAGCTTCCGAACCTGCCCTGGCCCCGGATTCATCATCCACGTCACCGTGGGAGAATTATGTGCCTATACCATACAGTGTCCCCATGGACGGTTTAGTGGCACGCACACAGTACGTGCTCAATGTGTGATGATGATGGCCGTGGTGGAGGAGACAGAGACGGCTTCCCAGAGGGATTCTTCTGGTAATGGGGGGAAACGGAGACAAGCGAGGCGTGTTCACAATGCGCCCAGTATTCTGAGTTGGAGCAGGCCTTCCAGGAAAGCTTAAGAACCACTGAGTCGTGGGTTGTGGATTCTAAGGCAGGGAAAGCTTAGGTCTGCTTTTTTGGAGACAACACATTGGTGACCATGTGAAGGATGACGAGGGAGAGAGACAGGAAGCGAGACAACGGAGGTCAAGACCAACGGGGCCAGGTGAGAGATGACGGGGCTTAAGCTCAGCTCATGGTGGTGGGAACGTGGTAAGGGAAAGATGAATAATATATTTTTATAGGTGGTGGGGAAGCTTTTGTGTGTGTGGTACTGGGGATGGAACCCACTGGCATTCTACCTCTGAGCTACACCCCCAGCCTTATTTTATTATTTTATTTTGAAACAGGGTTTCACTAAACTGCAGAGGGCCTCATTAAGTTGCTGAGGCTGCCCGCGAACCTGCGATCCTCCTGTCTCAGCCTCCCAAGTACTGGGATTACAGGCACGGGCCACCATGCCTGGCTCCTAGAAGACATTTAAGAGGTAGATTTGACCAGATCTAGGGGCGAGGAAGAGGAGGAGGCAAGGGTGCATCAGTTGTGAACACAGGGCTTTTCATATCCGTGACTAAACAGTGCCTCTGTGGTCCTGCCAGAGACAGTTCATCTGGCCCCTCCCTCTCCCCCACCAGGGGCTGCTGACCGCACACACGGCATCCATGCAGGAGGTCTGGCCCCCTTTGGAAAGCACAGCTCCTCCCCATAGTGCCCGGTGCATTCTGACCACACCCACCCCTCCCACCACCCCCAGGGCCTGGGAGTCACTCTACCACCCCTGGCCCCGCCACATGGGCCACATGGGCGGGTGAGTCACTCTCCCAGAACAGCTGGTGGCCCGTGTACTTCCCTCTTCTGCAGTCTGGGAGCACTTCCAGGACCTGATCACCCCCTCCAGGAACAACCTATTTCTATCTACCCATTACTGCAAGCGCTCTCAGCCTCCCGAGTCTCCCTCCGGGACCAGACACCTCCACCCCATGATTCCCCTTCAGCGGCTGCTCTGTCTACACTGAAACACAGACCAGGAATCCATCATTACTTTATTACTGCCATGTCAGAAAGAGGAAGTTTTCAAGAGGGAGGCGGACGGCACCTCTCTCTCCTCTAAAGTGTTTCTCAGAGTGTCACCCGTGTACCACCTCCTGCATCAGAATTCCTTAGGTTTGGTAAAAATGCAGATTCCCAGGTCCCACCGCAGACCTACTGGATCACAGTGAGAGGAGGGGGCTTTTCTCCTCAGGCACAATGACCGGCCAAGGTCAGTGAAGCCATCTGTGCTGCTGGAACCAAGTCTGATGCTGCGGGAGTCACCTGAGTACCCGATGCTACTCCAGGAAGTCACCACTGTCCTTTCAAAGTGCTTGGACAACCTGGGGAACATAGAAAAGCAACAGGTTCAAAAGGATCCTGAAAAATAAATTTGCTAGGGCATTCTGGCTCACCCGATTTGGTTTAATTGATTCGCCCAGGCCTGT
The DNA here is from genome assembly GCA_004027185.1 of Glis glis. NCBI lineage: Eukaryota > Metazoa > Chordata > Mammalia > Rodentia > Gliridae > Glis > Glis glis. The sequence goes on from PVJS01024677.1 coordinate 13,666, forward strand.
GCCCGGGGCTGAGGGGGTAACACGGGGGCGAGGGAGGGGAAGAGGCTCAGCCTGTGCCCTTGCAGAGCGCACGGTTTGGCTGGTGAGATGAGATATGCGCGTCAACGTTCAATACCAAGACATGTGGCCAGTGTTCCGGACAGCTGGACATCAAGTGCTGGCCCCATCCAGAGGAGGAGCAGATCACCCAGGGCTGACAGGCCAGAGGGGACCAAAGCTGCCCCCATGTATGCAAAAGGTGGGGAGAGACAGGAGTGGCGGGGCTCTGGGCAGAGACCTGAGAAAAAGGCACAATGTTGGGAAAACAAGCAGTCCATACTGGGGACAGTCAGCAAGTGCCTCTGTATAAAGCCAGGCCACGCTGGGAATGGTAGAAGGTGAAGTTCAGGTTTCATCTCTAAACATTTATCAAATATTTATTATTTGTCAGGCACTATTTTCAGCACTTGACGTGTGTGTGTGTGTGTGTGTGTGTGTGTGTGTGTGTGTGTGTGTTACCAGGGATTAAACCCAGAGGCATTGTACCTTTGAGTTATCCCCAGCTCCTTTTTAAAATTATTTTTTTTTCTGTTTTGAAACAGGGTCTCACTAGGTTGCTGAGAGTCTTGCTAAATTATTGAAGCTGGTCTTGAACCTGCGATCCTCCTGTCTCAGCCTCCCAAGTGCTGGGATTATAGGCATGCACCACCAAGTCCAGCTTGACTGACATTTTGTTGCTTATGTGTGACAATAGTACCAAGTGGCCAAAATTATCCTGTATTCCATTTTGACATGAGGAGGCCGCTGCTCAGAGAGGTTTGGTAACTAGCCCAATGTCACACAGCTAGCAGATGGAAAAGTCAGGAGGCAAACCCTGCCCTCAAAGCTTGTGTGTTTCTTGGTGGTGATTTTTGTCCCTTGTTTATTTCTCCAGATCACATGGCTCCTTGCAGGAGAGGCTCAGCAGAGGAATGAGTGAGGCCAGGAGGCTGACGAGTCCCTCCTCTGCCTGACAAAGGTGTATTTCCTGTCCTGCTCACAGGCCTGGGGATGCACCAAGGCCAGGAAGGGTGGCCAGTATTCCCTCCTGGCCCTTCTGCTTCAGGTTTGTACTTTTATATCTTTGATATGTATTTCCTAAAAGTAATGAACAAACAAAAAAGACAATAAGATCTGTGCAAAACACACATGTTGTACAGGTCTGACTAGATTTAAGTTCAGCAGTGAGTAACAGAAAACCCCCTCAAAATGGAATTTTTTAAAGTTTAGTTCATTCTTCTCTTTTGTAGGAAATCCCAAGGCAGGCAGTGTAAGGGTTGTATAATGGCTTCAAAGAATTTCACAGGGGTCCAGAGTTCTTTCTTCTGCTCCTCTACCACTGTTAGTGTGCCGCCTCCTGAAACAAAAGGGCTGCTTGAGCTCCAGCTATCACTTCCACACTCTAACCAGCAAGGAAAGGAAGCAGGTGAGATACATGGCTTTCTCAGTTTCTCTCTCTTTTTTTTTTTCGGTACCGGGGATTGAACGCAGAGGCGTTCTACCTCCACGCTACGCCCCCGGCCCTATTTTTTATACTTTATTTTGAGACCGGGTCTCACGAAGTTGCGGAGGGCCTCACTAAGTAGAGAGAGAGAGAGAGAGAGAGAGAGAGACAGGGAGAGAGAGAGAGAGAGAGCGTGCGTGTGCGCGAGCTGAGGCGGGCCGCGAACCCGGATCCTCCGGTCTCCGCCTCCCAAAGTACTGGGATTACAAGCGTGCGCCACCACACCCGGCTTCTCAGTCTCTTTCCCAAGCTGATCGTAGCATTTCCTTGGATAACTCCACTTCAGTCAGCTTCTCACTGCTGTGACCCATAAACCTGACCACACAACTCAGAGGAAGGAGGATTTGTTTGCTCACAGTTCTGGAGATTTCAGGGGTTCAGTCCATGTTAGGCTGGTTACATCTACAGAGCTCAGGGCCTGGCGGTGGGAGGCAGAGAGAGGGAGAGAGCAAGTACCCTGTTCTCACATCGGGGAGGCCAAAAGCAAGAGAGAGAGCAGGGGGAGGAGGAGCCATATATAAGCCCAAGGCCACACCCCCAGGAGCCCTCCTAGCAACCAAGCCCCACCTCCAACATGGCTGCCTTGTCTCCGTGACACCTAGGGGACATTCTACACCCAACCCTCCCAAACTCATGGGCCAGAATTTAATTGAATGGAAGCACTGGTTTTAAGAAAACTTGGAAATGTAGTCTTTATTTCAGGTTTCCACATGCCCACATAAAAGTCCATTTAGGAAAAGAAAGAAGAAATAGTTGGCTAGACATGTAGGAGCTTCTGCCATAAACCTATTAACTTATTGATCTTTATTATCATATACTTATTATCATATAGTCCTGTGAGTCAATATGATTATCCTCTTTTTATAGGTGCGAAACAAGAGGTTAGCCCGCCCAAGACGACACAAGCTGTCCATGAAGCAGTTGGGACGGAACCCGCTCCTCTGACCCCAGGACGGTGTGGCCCAGTGGCTCCGCCCGCGCCCAGGCAGGGACTGGAGGAACTGGATTGCAGGTTCATTCGTGCCTCGGCCATGCATGCATTTCTCTATTTCTGTTCTTCCTAGCTATGATGAACTCATACCCTTTGCACCTAAAATCAGCTGAGAAAGAGTTAACAGTTTTCAAAATCAGCGTGACTAGGGAGTCACGATAAAAAAAAAAAACACACACAAGGTAAGGAAATGGTCGGGCATGGAGAGCGCAGGTCTAGTGTCCCCAGATGACAGGACTGGCCGGGTGGGGCGGCTCAGAGGACGAGCAGACTCAACTTAAAGGGCACCCAGGCCTCTGGCTTCTCCCCAGTTGTTCTTGAACTTGCCTGGGGCACATTCATCAGCTGGATGGTTCCCCCAGCTCTGCTTCCTGATGGTTGGCTTTGATCTGGATGTTTATGCAGGCCTCCTCCCCCACCATCCAGCATGCTGCCTCTAGAAACCTGCTTGTGACCTGGGGTGCTAGTGGACCACCAGCTCTGTGTCCAGGCCTAGGGGAGACCTCAGCTGGAAGACATCAGCACAGCAAAGGCGAATGGGGCTACAGCCCAAGGAACGTGCAGGGCCTGTCGAGGCCTTCTCTCCTCGCAGGCTTCCCATCCCAGACTGCTCGTGTCCCCAGGTGCTCTCTGCAGCAGAGACCTGCTCACCACCTCACACGCTCCGCCTCCGACCGGATGATAGTCTTGGTCCATACAGTGGCAGGGCGCTGCAGAGGCTGCCTGTCTCCTAGCTTCATACACTGTTGTTTCTGAGTGATTCTCTCTCCCTCACTCCTCCTTCCTGACTTCTTCCTACTCTTTTCCCCTCCTTTCCTTTCTCCTCTCCATCCCTCCTTCCCTCCCTCTCTCCCTTCCTCCCTCTTTTCCTTTCTCTTTCTCCCTCTGCTATCCCTGGCCTCTTTCTCTTTCCCTCTCTACCCTCATGGCTCTCCCCCTGTCTTGTGCTGGAGCTTGAACTCGTAGCCCTGTGCATGCCAGGCAAGCGCTCTACCACTAAGCTGCACCCCAGCTCTGTCTGTCTGTCTGTCTCTGTCTCCCACACAGTGTGAGTCTTTCTGCAGGAGAGCAGCCATGTGGCTACTCGCAGCCCGGAGTGGGCTCCAGGATCCCTCTGGTGCCCTGCTGGGGCTCCTCACCTGGTGCAGGGGCTGAGCCTGTGTGGAAAAGGCTTCCCGGAGGGCATGGCCTTGGGGCCTCCAAACAAGTGGGTAGAGATGAGAAAAGTCCTCTGAAGGCAGGACGATTCATTCTGTGGCTCCTCTGTGGGTCTTTTCCTGTGTCTGGGTGTCACCTTCCTTCGGGAAGGAAATAACAGCTACCTCCAGGCAAGCGAGGCCACCCGGAGATGACAGAGGGCTCCTGTTCCCTGCACCTGCCTCCCTGCTCAGTTGTACGGTTCATGGTCTGTTTGCCCAGAAAAATGAAGGACTCAAGGTCTGGCGCAGCTGTTTCTCTCTTTATAGAGGCATTGGGCCTTTGCAGAAAGGAAATGCTCTGGAATGCACAGAGCACCTCCACCTCCCCAGCCCAGCCTCCCGACCTGCAGAGCCTCGGCTGGTCTGCCTCCAGATGCACCGCAAATGCCTCTGCGGGCCAAGCCCTCGTAGCCCGAATGCCCTGCCACGTCCTCTGCACTCGGCCCTTAAGGGACTGCATGTCCACGTCCGCAGGCTGAATGGAGGCTTTGTTCTCCGCCCTGTGTTGGAACAACTTCCCTCCACCTTGGCTCAGCAAGGCCCAGGATGCTCCTTTGGGACCGTGTTCGTTTTCAGGGCTGACATTAGGATCCTGAACTCAACATGCAAAGGGGATGTCACCGGCTGTCTAAGAGCAGGTGGAATCTTTTCTCTTTATGAGAAGTGGCATGAAGAACCAAACCAAACCAGCGTCCACTTCAGAGCTGGAAAGGGCCCCCGGTGTGTTGTGCACCGAACACATCCCGCTGCTTTCTGGAAGATGTGCTGCGTTCTCTCACCGCGTCACACGGTCCTGGGGAACGTGGGCCGGGGGGCGGAAGAATGCATGGTGCAGATTTTTTCCTTTCCTATCATCAAGGTAAACTCATCATTCCTCCTTCTCCTTCTAAAATAATAATTTAACAAGATGTTTTAAACTAGAACTTACACATGAAACCCAACCCCACAGAGGGTTACATGTTAGATCAGTAAAAGATAATTTCTTCAGTGAGCACGGTTATTTTAAGCACTTTTTCCCATTCAATAGATCCTTAAAACATATGGTAATATACATATAATAATCTAATAAACATATATTATGTAAATTATATATAAATTTTATATATAAATATAAATAGCTGGGCGTGGTGGAGCACGCTTGTAATCCCAGTACTTTGGGAGACAGAGACCGGAGGATCTGGGTTCGTGGCCAGCCTCAGCTCTATCTCTCTCTCCCTCCCTGTTTCTCTCTCTCTCTCTACTTAGTGAGGCCCTCCGCAACTTCGTGAGACCCGGTTTCAAAATAAAAAGTATAAAAAATAGGGCTGGGGGTGTAGCTCAGAGGTAGAACGCCCCTGGGTTCAATCCTCGGTACCGCAAAAAATATATATATATAAATAGATTATATAAATAGATTTATAATACACCTGCTGGGAATAATAGGATATACAAGCTCTACACTTGGCCTTAGAAGCTGGCAACCTGGTCATTACAGTAGCTCTCGGTGCTGAGCAGGCCAGATGTGGCAAGCTCAACCTTGCAACAGCTGGAAACCCCATCCTCATTACCAGCAAACTAAGGCTCAATGAAGTAAGGTAGCTATTCAGAGTCAAAGAGCGAGCAGAACCAGGCGTGGTGGCACACGCCTGTAATCCCAGTACTTGGGAGGCTGAGACAGGAGGATCGCAGGTTTGAGGACAGTCTCAGCAATGTAGCAAGACCCCCAGCAACTTAGCGAGACCCTGTTTCAAAAATAAAAAATAAAAAGGGCTGGCGGTGTAGTTCAGAGGTAGAATAATGCCCCTGGGTTCAGTCCCCAGTACCACAAAAAAGGAAAAAGGAAAGAAAGAGGAAGGAAGGAAGGAAGGAAGGAAGGAAGGAAGGAAGGAAAGAAGGAAGGAAGGAAGGAAGATTATAGGATTCAAGTCTGGGTCTGGGCGCCTCCAAAGCTCGTCCTCATTCCTGCTTCTTGCTTTAGCCAGGGAGGTTTATCAGTCAGGATCTTCTCAAGAGACAGAAACGAGACCTCTCATTTGAAGCTGGTCACTGGTGACTGAGGCAATACAGCTGAGGAAGCCACTCTGACTCCTCCAACGGAGGAAGCAAGGTGAAGGAGCTATAGTTGTTAAAACTCAGAGGTGCAGAGCATGGGCCCTGGGAACTGAGCCTGGGCCTCTAGAGAGTGGCTGCCATCTCAGCTGGAAGGATGCCAGGCTGAGCTCTGAGAAGCCTGGTGCCCGCACCTGGAGCGTGTGCAGGAATGCTGGTCTGGCCATGTTGGAAAGAAAGAGACTGGATCCGGCTCATCTGTGGGCAGGAACCACCGCTGCAGAGGTGAAGAAGTGCTGTGGCGATGCTCACAGGAGTAGGAAACTGACAGGAAGGAACAAATCTCCGCTTCCTTCTTCAGCATCCTGGCCTCCCTCTAGCCTCCTTGTTGGCCAATCCTAATATATTGCCAGCCAGCAAAGCAGAAATATGGTTTACAGGAACCTAGGTTCAGCATCTTAAAACAGAGTGGAGGAGATGGACTTTGAGCTGAAAGACAACTACTTAATAACTGGCCCAGGAAGCAAGACAGATATAAGACCTATGAAAGTACAGGTACTACATGATCATGTCTCTGCTGACTGTACCGACACTATACTATAGACACTATAGAATTGAGGAGCCAGCTAATGGTTACATGTAAGGCTCTCACCAATGGGTTTAGATATTCTTGCAGGGCAAAAACTAAGCCCTTGTCCTGCCTCCGTCCCCCAAACTTTCCTAGCAAGAGAAAGATGTTCAGCCAGAGCTAAACAAAGAAATGACTACTGCTATAAACTCTTACAAGGCTCTGTATATTTTGTTGCTGGAGTTTGGGGGTTCAGTTCTGAATCTTGGAGTCTGTTCTGTCCCCGACTAGGCCTCAGAAGTATGGAGAACAAGAGGGACTGTGACTCTGGGTGACAGCAGGTGATAGCGGTCCTCACTAAAGGATGCAGGTGTGCGAGGCATTACGGTGAGGCTCTTCTAGCCCTGCGGTCTCAGCACAGCTTTTCTGCAGGGCTGTTTTTCCTATTGCGTGACATTGGTGCTGCCTGCAACACTAGAAACCTCTTTTCTTCTCTGGTTCCTTTCCCTCCCTGTGTCTCGCTGTCATTAGTCTTTGCAACACGTGTGTTTCCATGAAGTCTGGACACAAATACTTGCTTAATCATAGCACATGCTGAGAGCGCTGCAGGAGAGGAGGAGATGAGTGGGTACCCCAAAGTTCCCAGAGACCACCACAGATGCTGGCTGGATTCCGGGAGCCCAGCACGCCAGCTCTGGCAGAGTGCTGGAAGGAACTCTGTGGTCTCCTGTTTCCAGGCCTCCATTTTACAAATATAGAAACCGAGACTCAGAGCTGGAAAGTAACCACCTTCCCCAAACTCTGTAGCTGGTTATCCCGTCCAGAGATTTTCATACCGTGTCCCGGTTCCCTCCTGCTCCCCTTTCCTGTACATGTTTCAGTTAAATACAAACATTTCAGTGGAACTGACCTGAGGTGGGACACAGAGCTTTTGTACGTTGTCAGCGTCCTGAGTTGAGTTAAATTAAAGATTTTCTTTTGGAAAACATTTGGGTATTCTCAATTAGTTTCACTTTAAAGGTTTCATTTAAGATGACATAACGTAATAGGACACAGCAATACAGTCTAATTGAATGATACGTTGTTCTCAATAGATTGTTAAATAACGCACACATATACATATATAAAATATGTGTTAATAATAAAAGAAATAAGCATATATGATCTAAAGCCCTGAAAGCTAGGCTTTCCTGGTTATTGTTTCCAACCCCATGGCAGTATTACACATAAAGTGGCCTACTGAGGGTTTTCTTTAAGGATTCAACATAGATCAGCAGTGAGCTGATACTTGGTGGTAGTTTGTCAGTAGCCAAGGGCTCTTGCCCTGTTTCATTCCATTGAAATCAGTAATCCTAACAGACTGGCATTGAGACAAACAGAAGTGACTGACAGAGGGGAGGGGAAGGTCATCTGAGTCTCTCCGGAGGGCCTGAGAACAGCTGGCCGCCATCACCCCCTCACCCCCCATCACGCAGGTCCCTGCCCTGCACTCTCCCAACCAGGCCACAGTTAACTCTTGGGTCGACCTCGCCATGCGAGCAAAGACGAGCTCACAACCAGTTCATGGAAAGGTGCAGGAAAACGCAAGGCTGGCTTGGAAATTCCTTCTTGTTCCTCCTGCGGGTTTTCTTGAGCCCTTTGCCAGGCTCCTCCTCTCCCTTGTGTTGCAGGCTGATGGACACAGTATGTTCACTGGATAGGAGAATAATTCCAGTTGCCCCAAGATGTTTGCATTGGAATATATAGACATAGATATCCCCCTGGGCTCTAACCCAGTTCACAAGGCTAGAGGGTAAAACTTTGATCTAACATACATTTTTTTCAATTATCTTTGGTAAATAATTAAGTACATGCAAATAATACGTAAGTCTGGCACAAATAAAAGAGAGAAAAGGAACTACAGAATTAAATATAAGATACGATGACAATAGAGAAAACAAGTTTTTCGCGCATACTCTGGTGCGCTTCCCTCCCCTTGGTCTTCTTCAGTGTTTTGTATCCATGAAAACAAAGAGATCTGTATCTAACACATGATTTGTGGAGGGGGGAGGCTAAAGCTTTCTTCTGATCATAAAAGTAATAAAATCTTGCAGAGAAATCTAGAAAGTGCCACAAAAATAAAACAGAAGGAGAAAAACAAACCATCCATAATTTTGTTATTATTTTTGATATTTCTCTTTTTGGATCACACCAAATATACTGTTTTAATGTAGGCTTTTTTGCCACAAAAATTTTTGATACATATCCTGTTTGAAAGCCTAGGTTTTCTTCTATTGTAAGGATATCTCATATTTTTCATTATTCCCATTATCACTCTAACTTAAAAAAAAACTATTATAAAGAACTCTGACATGAACGTCTTTGTGGATATAGCTTTCTAAAAATATTAGGAAGATTTCCCAGAAGTGAGGCTTTTGAATCAAAAAGAATAAACATTTCTAAGTCTCTCTACATATATTGCAAAATTTCTTTCCCAAAAGAGGGTTCTAACATCATAGTTCCTCTTGTCATGTGCGACAGTATCAGT
>PVJS01024677.1:25000-28479 GCA_004027185.1 Glis glis
AAATATAAAAAATAGGGCTGGGGGTGTAGCGCGGAGGTAGAATGCCCCTGGGTTCAATCCCCGGTACTGCAAAAAAATAAATAAATAAAATTTAAAAATTAAAAATAAAAAATAAAAAGGGCTAGGGGTGTAGCTCAGAGGTAGACTTCCCCTGGGTTCACTCCCCAGTATCATTAAAAACAAAAACAAAAGGTGAGTAGTTACATAAATGAACCAAAAGAGTCTCACCACTGCTTGACTTTTCCCCTAACTGAATAATGATTAATAGGCTATATAAATAATGTGCCAGGTACCTGTATTTTGTTGTAGATGGAGAAATTATTTATAGTTGCCTGAAGCCAACATGGGTGCCTGGTATTTCTAAGGGATTATCTGCATCTCAAAATTAAAAAAGAAAAAAAAACATCTTTTTTTTAAGAAGAAGAAAAAAGCACTAAAAAAAATCTGTGCAGGTATCTCTATAATCACTTTCTATAAGGAAAAAGAGGAGATGGTATCTTTGCAGGTAGCCTGGAAGAAAGGGGAAAATAAGAGACTGAAAATGTAAGATGAATTTCTGAACTTTGTGGGAGGAACCTTCATATAAACCACAAAAAGTTGGCTTTTGACTAAGTTCCCAAAAGAAAAAGTCAGTTTCCTGTTTGCTTGGGGTTATATTTTAATAGTGTTTTCTTTTTTCTTTTTGTTTTGGTCTTGGTTAGATAATTTTCAAGAACATATGGAAAACGTCTCGACAGTGCCTCTCCATCCTCAAAGAATCTCAAAAGAACTACTTAATTGAAAATGGTGCAGCAATCACTTTAGTCAACTAGGACTATGCCCCATTTGGTGTCAGAAGTTTTCTGGAGGTAATTTACAATCTGCAACTACAATACTAGTAGAAGAATGCTGAGCAGTGTTTTACAAAGCATAGGACAGGAAGTAAAACTCCTGAGACAACCTAGCAGGGGAAAGTACACACACAAATATGCCAAAGTCTATTATCTAAGATTAAATCTGACCAGACTAGTAGTCGTGGTAGTAATAATAAAAGTAATAGCCAAATTTTTAAAAATATACTTTTATTGGTGCTTTATAGTCTCACATCATAATGAAAATCATGTTGATAGTGACATACATGCACACAGCACTTGGTAGGCTTTCCCCTGGCTCCTTCCTCATTCCTCTCTTCCCAAAACAGGGTACTGACATTGACATTGGTATTCTCATATATGTATGGTATTCTCATACATAAAGCCAATGGTAGTAATTCCTTCACTGATCCTCACTCTTCCCCCTTCTCTGCCTCTTCCTCTTTCCCCTCCTCTTCCCCTAGACCACCTCCCTGGCTCCACTAAAGTTTCTCCTCCATTATCTGGAGTCCCTCTGGTATCCCAATTACTCCCTAGCTTCCACATATTAGAGAAAACATAGGATCCTTCACTTTCTGTGACTGAATAGCCAATTTTTTTTAACACAGAGTCAATAATTGTACTTCATGGTTTAAATATATTATCTTATTTAATTCTAACAACATTAGATGCTTGCAAAGAGAAGGTTAAATTGTTTAAAGTCCCTAGCTAGCAGGCACAATAACCAGGATTTGAACACAAATCTGTCTGATTTCCAGAGACTGAGTTTTTACCTGCTAGAATATATTGCCTAATCCTCAGGCTATAATGATAGGTTTTGGTCAAAACCTATTGAATTCTTTTTTTGCCATATAACTTAAGTGTTCATGCATTATTATCTATGGATAAGTAAATAGGTATGTGCTGTGAAATAATGAAGTAACTGGATGATTTACGTTCAATGAATGTTTCATTATAGGACCCTCTAGTAGAAAGTTCTGGTAAGCAATCCATGTTAGTACTTAGCCTTCAAGTAAGCTAAAGCTCTCTGAATTATGTACCATTTATCTTCTCAGCCTTCTATGATTGATAAGACCTTAGATAAGTTGGTCAAGAACAAAAGAGAGAGAGAGAGCACAAATTATGAATATCAGGAACAAAAGATGGAATACCAGTAGAGAGCCTATGAAAGAATATAGGAATATTCCAGAGAAAAATTTTGCAATAAATTTGACAACTTAGAATAAAAATTTTTAAGAAATACAACTTTCCTAAACTGACACAAGATAAAATAGAAAGTCTGAATAGTCTTATGTCTAGTAAAGATACTGAGTTTTTACCTAAAATCTTTACACAGAGATAACTCCTGGTCCAGATAGTTTTGCTGATGAACCCTGTTAAATGTTTAACAAAGAAATAACACCAATCTTAGATAAACTCTTTCCAAGAACTTCTTTTATGAAATCAGCATACCCTGATTAAAATAACAAAATACTGACCAATATCCTCTATGATCATTCTTAATAGGATATTGGCAGAGTTTATTCAGCATTATATTAAGAAGGATAATGATTTATGATCAAGTTGAGTTAATGCCATGAATGCAATATGGTTTTTACCTTTTTAAATCACTGTAATTTACCATACTAAAAGTGTGAAGAAGAAAAATCATCAATACACCATCAACTGATGCAGAAAAAAATTTGACAAAAGTCATGCTTATTCATGAAAAACATAACTCTGAAAAAGTAATAAAAGTAATAAAAAGGATCTTCCTCAGCCAGATGAAGGCATCTACAAGAGAATCTGTAGGTAGTTTCAAACCTGATATTGAAGTACTAAAACCTTTCTCCCTAACATCAGCAACAATGCAAGAGTGTTTGGTTTCAAAAAATGAATCAACATATTACTGGAGGTTGAAGGCAGTACAATAAAGCCACAAAAACAAGTAAAATACCTAAGAATCAGAAAGGAAGAAGTAAAACTGATTATATTTGCAGACAACTTGAATGCTTATAATCACCCTCAGGAATCTACAAAAAAAACCTATTAGAACTAACAGGTGAATTTATCAAAGTTATAGAATTTGTACCCATATATAAAAATCAATGCGGTTTTATATTTCAAAAGCACACAATTGAAAATAGAAAGTTTAAAATTCCATTACAAGTAATTTCTTCTTTTTTTTTTTTTTTGCGGTACTGGGGATTGAACCCAGGGGCATTCTACATCCGAGCTACACCCCCAGCCCTATTTTTTATTCTTTATTTTGAAACAGGGTCTCACTAAGTTGCAGAGAGCCTCACTAAGTAGCTGAGGCTGGCCGCGAACCCAGATCCTCCGGTCTCAGCCTGCCAAGTACTGGGATTACAAGCGTGCACCACCACGCCTGGCTGTAATTTCTAAAAATATGTACACCATATACTCTTAGGAATAAATCTAGCAAAAAGACATGCAAAACCTGAATTTAAAAACTAAAAAAAAGAGCGCCACCTCGCCGGGCCCCTTGTGCATCAGGTACCGGACCGCCCGCGCGCGCCCCACCCCGGCAGCCCCCGGCCACCTCGCCGGGCCCCTTGTGCATCAGGTACCGGACCGCCCGCGCGCGCCCCACCCCGGCAGCCCCCGGCCACCTCGCCGGGCCCCTTG
>PVJS01024678.1:0-28478 GCA_004027185.1 Glis glis
CCGCGAACCCGGATCCTCCGGTCTCCGCCTCCCAAAGTACTGGGATTACAAGCGTGCGCCACCACGCCCGGCTCTATGAGTTCATTTCTGTGATTGTCACCGCTGTGCATTAAACCTTTATTATGTGCCAGGCACTAGGAAAAAGGCTCTCTGTGTGCCATCTCATTTAATTCTCCCAACAAAACTTGGAGGTGGACACTGTTCATTCAAGTGGAGGAGACAGGTTAGTTAACTTGTTAACTAGTTAGTTAGGAGACAGGTGAATTAACTTGTTAACTAGTTAGTTAGGAGACAGGTGAGTTAGCTTGGGCCCATGTTTACACAAAGAGTAGATGGTAACTTCAAAGCCAGAGTTCCCAACCATCAGGCAACCAGGAGAAATCCATGGATCGTCCAACCCAAGGACACTGCTGTGGGCCCTTCAGCCTCCTGGTCAGGAATGAGAGGTCTCTACCACCTGGGATTTGGCATGGCACTTCCACAAAGAAGGTGGGCAGCCAGAGATGGGGTGAGAACCCGCCTCCCTTTGCCTGCAAAGTCATGCCTCCCTCCTGGCCACACCTTGGTCAGCCAGGGCTCTGGGGCCACACTTCAGTGAAGGAGACTCCGCCGTCTCTGGCTGAGAGAGCTGGAGGGGCAGAGAGGGGACAGATGTGACTAAATCCATCCCTTGCTCCCTGTCAATGCAGAAGAAGGGCTCTGAGTACCATAAAAACTGGGTTAAAAATGGCTTGGCCGTACCTATCTTATCTGCTTTGCACTGAAAGCCTTTAGTGCGTGGCAGGTTTTCACGCAGAATTCTCCCTGCTAATCCCCCTTTGTTAGCTCTGATACCGACATTGCAATACCAACCTCGTCCAGGCGATTTGAGAGGGATTACAGACCCTCAATCCTTCAGCATGCAGGAGAAGAATGTTTTCTCAAATCAAATTTTTCACAAATCTGTTTTCAAAAATAATCAAAGTGCAAATCCCCCTTAGGACTGCAGGCTGGGGGAAGACACTTGGTTCCTTCACACGCACTAAGGCAAACAGAACCCTGAGCTCCAGGAGGGGAGGCCAGTGCCACCTGGGCACCCAGGCACCTGTCCCCCAGGCCTTCCTGCTCGCTAAGTGGGGCTCTGTGAGGGCAAGGGGCAGGCGTGTCACACAGATGACGATGACTGTGACCCAGTGGTTCCCAGAGCTGAGCAAGGCCGGGGCCCCAGTGCTGGGCACCTGGGGGCAGGGTGATGGATACAGTTTTCTTTCCTTGAGGCGGTCTCCATTTAGTAGGGAGGCAGCAACACACCCAGGGAATCCCAATGCACAGTGCAGACTGGGGCAGGGCCGCAGTGGCACCATGCCTGCCGCCCACCAAGCCCACGATAGGCCACTCAATGGTAAGCAAATCACCCTTTGGGGGTTGGTTAAAGATGGGTGCCCAGCCCTGGAGGTGACCTGAAGCTCAACTTCCTCTCAAATGCATAATCCCAGGAACAGATCAAGTCCAGGCAGCTTCCTGGATGCGAGGGAGGACGTGGGCAGGGCTGTCTTCCTGTGGGCCGGAACCATGGATGCCTCAAAGATTATCCCGTGTGGAGCAGAAAGAGGGCCAAAGGGTATCAGGGAGATATGCGTTCTGGACTGTCACTGGTCATGCGGCCTCTGGCAGTGTCTATACCCTCCCAGCCCCTGTGCCGTACTGTGTCTACACCCTCCCACCCTCTGTGCCCTACTGTGGCATCAAACTGCAGCCACATCCCCTTCTGCTTGGGGTGATGAGATGGGTCCTCTCAGTTCCTGAATGAGGTACCAGGAGGTCAGGATGAGATAACCCAGTGTGTGAGATGCTGTGGTCCTGTGCATTTAACTCGAGCTGCCCAGGGCCCTGGAATAAGATGGGGGTGGGGGTGGCCCTGTGCTGCCTGCAACTCACACAGCACTTTCTCCATAATACTATGGTGGCAGCAGCTAATAGACAGGGCCCCAAAGCCACATTCACCTAAAACCCCCTCCCTCCCACCCCCACCCCTCCAGCACACCTGTGATTCTGGGTCCCTAGCTACAAGGTAGCCCTTGCCCCACAGGTCTGCTTTCCTGGTGGCAGGTGGGAACCTGGGTGTCCTGATCGTCATCTGGTTTGGGGGCCTGTGCATTTCTTTCCCTGGTCTCAAAGGGAGCCAAAGCCGGTGTTTCCCAAGAGCTAATGCCTCTGGGAATAAATGAGCCCCGAAGTCTGCTCTTGTCTCTGAATCTGGTCTATGGTGACTGTGGCCAAGCCACAGACCCTCTCCTTCCTCGGCTGGCACCGCCATGCCTGCTGCCCACCAAGCCCACGGCAGGCCACTCAACAGTAAGCAAATCACCCTTTGGGGGATGATTAAAGATGGATGTGCAGCCTGGAGGTGACTTGAAGCTCAGCCTGCTTGCGAATGCATAACCCCAATATTTTCTTCTTTAGCAATTCTTCTGCGCTTTGATGTTCTGCAGCAGCACACAATCACATTTGGTTTGATGCACAGACAGGGAGGAGGAGGGAAAGAGGAGGGGGATGAGAATGAGGAGACAACACCCCAGCTCAGCCTGCCCATTCTTTCCAGGCAAATTCACTCCAAGCATTCATCCCTGGCTGGTCAGAAATTTAGCACGCCATGAGCTAGCTCTCTCTCTCTCTCTCTCTCTCTCTCCTCTCTCTCCTCTCTCTCCAGAACGAGAGTCAGGGATATTCAAGGATGTGGTGCTTCTGGTTGGATTGTACAGCTTTAAGTGAAGAACTTCCTAATTTGTGTGGCTTTTAAAAAAATTCTGCCACTCACTGGTGGATTCTCCATTTCCCAGGGTGCACCGGGGGACCAGGAGAATGAGGCAAGCCTCGGGATCATTTTTTGTGGGGAGGAGAGAGACAGGAACGGAGCAAATAAGGGGAAAGGGGAAGAGAAAGGGGGGTCAGAGGAGCCATGAAGAAGAGGAAGAGTGAAGGAGGCAGAGTGAAGAGGAGGGAGGCAACAAGAAGAGTGGAGCTGGGGAGAAAGGAGAAGATACAGGACAGAGAAAGAGAAGGTGCTGGTTTGGCGAAGTCCTGATGATGACGGGCAAATGTGGCTTCAGCCACACCTGGGTTACAGTCGTGGGAAGGCACGGCGGGGGCGGGGGGAAGGTCATTGCCGAGGGTAAATCTCATTCCACAGCCCTCAGTCCTTCATTCCTTCCACCCCCCCTCCAAAAAGCATTCAGATGTACAGGTTTTGGTAATCCCTCTTCTGTGTCCCCTGAGCGCCCTAAAGCCAGAGACAAACCTCGCCTGGCAGGAAAGAGGGGGTCAAGAGAGGGGGCAGGCTAATCCGATAAATGATGGGAGTTCCGTATTTGAATGCGGAAAATGGAGCCCTTCATCCGCACAACAGCTACATGGGATCAAATTATATCCACATTTCTCTTGGCCAGGACATGTGGGGAGTAGGTGAGTATTTTCAAGTATTCCTTTTCAAGAGCGAAGCAGTAAGTTTCATTATCATATTTTAATTAAAAGGAAAAATCCTATTAAACAATTCCCAATGCATTGGGATTAGCAAAAGCCAGCACCTGGGACCCAGTCACTCAGCGTGTATGAACAACACACGAACAAGAGTTCCCTTCCTTAGAAACCATTGCGACATCTGCCTCTCCAGTCAGTCAAGTAAATGGCCTCCCACAGACTTGGTCCTGCACGGGAATGGGAGGCAGGGTGGGCAGGCAGGACTTCCTCACCCCCTGAGAAGAGAGGGAAGGTGGAGGGAGAGGGGGGCACTGCCCGTCCTCCTGATGGGTGGGAACCTGCAAACCTCAGCTCAGAGCAGCGCTGGCAAGAAACCTGGCTTTAAACCCAGGCCTAAAACCCAGGGTCACTGTTTACTAATGGGGCGGCCCTAGGCGATTCTTTGATTCCTTCTGAGCTTCAATTTCCTGATTTGTAAAATGTGAATTTCGCATCTCCTTTGTGGAGTTGTTGTAGGGATTAGATGTGAAAGGAACCTGGTACAGAGCCTAGGTGGTAGTAATCAGGCGATAGATGATGTGATTACCAGTAAGGCTGTCATTGATCGTTAATGCTATTTGTGGACCAGGCAGGGGTCGCCTCCAGGGGCTCTGGGGGAAACACACCTTGTTCCTGAGCAGGCCAGCCCTGGTGGCCCACGCCTTCTCTCTTCCTGGCTATTTTCCACCCTGCTTCCCGCCTAGCTGGCTGGCTCACTCTGCTTGCCTCCCCTCCAGGTCCTTGGTTGACACTGCGTCCTCTAAGGAGCCTCACCTGGCACCTGGGACCTCGGCCCTCCTGCAATCCCCACATCTCCCTCAGAGCATCCCAGAAGCCCCCACGGGGTCTGCAGTGTTCCTGCACCTTCCAAGCAGGTGCAGCACCTTCGACCAGGCCCTGTACGTTGTGGTGCCCCAATGTCACTGCATGCAGTAGGTGCCCCATAAATTATCTTCAAAAGAAATGAGTGAATCAGAGAGAAAAGGAAATACAAGTTTACATGCAAACTATGCAGGGGCATTGTGAAGACTACACATCGAGACATGGCTAACGCGACGTGGTTGCCTTAGTGGAGAAACACTCTCCAGTCCGGCATCAGCAGACACAGCTGAGGACCTGGACTTACTTCCAGGTCCCTCTTTCAAACGTCCACCTGCAGAGTCCATTCTGCAGGGGCCACTGGGATGGCGAAGAGGCCCCACTCCTCATGTGCGCAGGCATGGGGAAGGGCTCACCCCCCACTCTCTTCAAACTGGGCTGTCCTGGGCAAGCATGGGGCCTGAACGTGTTCAGGGTGACCACAGAGGGAGACCCCAATCCAGTCAGTAAACATTAGAGAAGCAGATCAGGGTTCCCCATGGAGGGACCAACAATCCCTGTTTGCCCAGAATTGTTGCCGTTTGAGTATTGGAAGTCCCAGGTCCTGGGCACACCAGGACAAACCAGGACAGCTGGTCATGCTAGTTCCACAGGGGATAGTAAACGTGTATGTGCACGTGTGTGTGCGCATGCACCAGCTCTATTGAAATGAAATGTCATTCACATAACACACAATGCACCCATTTAAAGGGTACCATTCCTTGATTCTTATATAGTCCTAGAGTTGTACAGCCATCACCATAGGCAATTTTGTAGCATTTTTACTACCCCCCCAAATTCCTTTCCTTTTAGACATCACTCCAACCCTGCTTTCCACCCTCCAGCACTACTGCTTACTGTCTGTGTCGAGTTGTCTATTCTGGACATTTGAGATCAATGGGATCCTACACTACGTGGCCTTTTGCGACTGGCCTCTATCACTTAGCATGTTTTCAAGATTTATTCATGTTGTAGCATGAGTCAGTGCTTATTCCTTTTCGCAATCCAATAACATCCCATCACACGGGTAAACGGTACCACATTATTTACCTATCTGTATGGTTTGTCAAGCAACATCTGTGTGGTCTCCACCTTTGAGTGATTGTGAATAATGTTGCTGTGAACATTCACATGCGACCATCCTTCAGTTCCAGGACCCTCTACGGATACCAAGATCGTGGATGCTCAAACCTCTTATATAAAATGCTATGGTATTTGCATATAACCTACACATGTCCTCTCATATACTTTAAATCACCTCTATGTGACTTAGAACACACATATCATACAAGTAGTATATAAATTGGTGTTATAGCCAGGCGTGGTGGCGCACGCTTGTAATCCCAGTACTTGGGAGGCGGAGACCGGAGGATCCGGGTTCGTGGTCAGCCTCAGCTACTTAGTGAGGCCCTCCGCAACTTCGTGAGACCCGGTTTCAAAATAAAGTATAAAAAATAGGGCCGGAGGTAGAACGCCCCTGGGTTCAATCCCCAGTACCACAAAATAAATAAATAAATAAATAAATAAATAAATAAATAAATTGGTGTTATGCTATATTGTTTAGGGAATAATGACAGGAGAAAAAGACTATGTTCAATACAGATGGCATCTTTTGTTTAATATTTTCTGCCCGTGGCTGGTTGAATCCACGGATGTAGAACCCACAGATACGGGTGACCAACTAAGTTTTCATGTGGAGTGTCTTTTCACGTCTCTTGGGTAGATATCTAGGAGTGGAATGGTTGAGTCATATGGGAGCTCTGTTTTACCTTCTGGGGAACTTCCAGTCTGTTCTCCCAAGTGACCACACCATTTTACATTCCTACCAGCAACATGTGAGGGTTGGCTTCTCCGCATCTCCCACGCCTGGAATTGTCTGTCTTTTTCGTAACAGTCGTCTGAGTGAGTGCAACAGCATGTTTTAACTATCACAGCCCCAAGGAAATGGAAGGGCCGCCTGCAAAGTGGCGAGTCCCTTGTCATCCCTGGTGTCCCAGAGTCACCCAGGATGAGGTGGAGACAGGCCGGAAGGCTGTGTGGGGACAGATTGCAGTCTTTGGCTTCATCCCCTTGTCTGGGTGGCTTGGAGGAAGGCTTGCATAGGACCGGTGGTGGAAGTACATTCAGAGGAAAGGGGGATGCCAGCAGTCGGGCTTGCCTGTGTTTCCACAGAGCCTGCTGAGGTGTGTCGACTGGGCCCAGGCAGCTGCCCAGCATGGGAGAAGCGGCAGCAGCTGCAGACCTGGAAACGCAGCCACCGCCCTGCCTCTCTGCTCCTAGACCGCCCACTCTCCTCTCGGGGGCTTGGCCACCCTTCTCCTCGATCCACACTGGCCTTTCCCTTTGTCTTGTCAGCCAAGCACCAGCTCCCAGGAGCATCCCTGGTGGAGGGGCAGTGAGCAGACTACCCTGGGTGCTCTAATTGGGGAGTGGGGAGCATGGGGATGGCCCTGGAGGGCCTGGGGGCTGCCCGGGAGGCCTCGGAGGCAGCGGCCACAGTTTGTTCAGTTGTGCTGGTTCTCAAGTGCTCAGCAAAGCCACTCTGCATTCTTGGGGTTGGGTTGTGCAGGGGCTCCCCCATTCCTAACTCCTCCCTCACCCCACTTTCCACTCCCACATGTGCCGCCACGGCAAACCCACAGAAACACGTAGAGCCATGGCTGCCCCGGCAGCCCACCCAGCCATCCCACAGCCATGTCACGAGAGACCCCTACACGGGTGATCTGGCCTAACCCTTAGGGAAATCTGTGGAAGGAGGCGTGGGGTGCTCTTCCTTTAGAGATGGGGTGAAGTGTGTTTGAATGACATGCTCTAAATCACGCGGGAGCAAGGTGCCGCAGCCAGACTCAAGGCCAGCCTCTGGGTTCTGATCGAGTCAGAAGTCATCCAGTTGCTCGGGCCAAGAACGTGGGCATCATAGCAACTCTTCCCTCTCACACAACCATAGGACACACTATTGGTTCCATCTTCAAAACTGCGTCTTCAGTCACCTCTCACCCGTACCACCATGGCGCAAACCACCAACTTCGCTCAACTGGACGGGCAAACACCTCACCGAGTCTGCAAGTCTGCTTCTACCCCTACAGCCTGCGCCCCGGTGTTTGCAGGCCCTTCTCCACCCTCCACCTTCAATTTCCTCCAGCACAGCACAGGGGATAGAGCTGTGACTCACTGAGAACGGAGATGTGTCACATAACAGAATGGAGATGATGCTGGTTTCCTGCTTTGTGCACGCGCGCGCGCACACACACACACACGCACGCACGCACGCACATACACACACACACACACTCTGACTCCCACAAAAACAATACAAAACCCAGACATGGAACCATAACTCTCATTAGAAGCTAATTTATTCTACCTCCACTTTTTTTTTTTTAATAGAGGGGATAAGCACACTGTGTTTTGCAGCAAATCAAAGTAAGAGCTGCAATGACTGGCAAGATGAGATTGCGCGTTTGCGGTTGGGGCCTGGCTGCATCTTCACACACCTGTCATCCTGCCCGGCTCGTGGGTCTGATCAGGTGCCAGGGCCGGGGACTAGTTGACCCCAGGGTCCTGGCCAGGGATCACCTGAGACACAGATGGCCAAGCGTCCACCCCAGCATCCCTGACAATGGAGCCCCGCCACTGGGAGGGGCCGCCCTAGTCTTAGCTCTTTATCTTTCAAGTCTGATTCCGGTGTCCTCTGTGATCACATTAGTGTGAAAATGTCTCTTATGGTTGCTGTCTGCATCCGAGATGAGGATATAATGACTTCCCCAGTGTCCTGCCTGTGTGCACACTGCCTCCGCGGAGCTGCCTGTCTCTGGGCCTGGCTGCAGGGCCCAGAGTGGGGTCTACAGCTCTTGCTTCCTCCCGGGTAGTGGGCTGCTGCTCAGATGAAGATGTGAGATTGGAGGGGCTGGGAAACACCCCTTGTTGAGCCCATCCTGCTCTTGGATTCCTTCACCCTCGTTCTGCCTCTGACCTTCTGCCTCAGACACACTTCCTGACGCACGTTCTGAATCACACAGCTTGGGAAGTGTTACCTCCCCCAGGAAGCCCTCTGGGGACAACAGGAGGAGAAGCTGGGACAGCTTTCACCATCTTCCTCTCCAGAGACCCCAAACTCCTTTGATTTGCCTGTGCTGTGATCTCCATGGAAACCGCTGCCCCTCCTGGCAGGGATGCCAGCAGGCTCCGCCTCTGTGTGCTTATTCCCCAGTTGTGCGTCGGGATCGATCCGCCCTGTGTAAGTCTCCTTGTTCCATGTTGCTCCCTTTGAAGCTTTTATGGGGCTAGTTTAAGATCCAAAGAAAGAAGTGAGACTTCATACGGAGGCTTGTAAACTTGTGGACGTCTATCTAACCCCAAGAGGTGGGGCAAGCCGAAAATAGAAACTGCTACAGAAAGGGTTTAGCCTGAGTCCCGGGGGTCAGGACTATAATGGGTAATTGAAGGGAACCAGAGTGACGCTGTATGCATGTCTAATGGTGTGTGTGTGTGTGTGTGTGTGTGTGTGTGTGTGTGTGTGTCGGGGGGAGTCCATACAACACCCAATAAATATTCCTATGTCTCTTGTTCCAAGTCCCTTTCCTTTGTGGTTGGCGTTGGAGAGGAAACCTCAACCCTTCCCTATGCATCTGACCCATGGAACAATTCTGCAAATTTGCCTTTTATTGTATTTTCTGGAGGGCGGAGGCTTCTGCTGAATCTTGTTTTTTTTTTTTTTTTGTACTGACGATTGAACCCAGGGGCATTCTACCTCCCAGTCACATCCCAACCCTTTTATTTTTTATTGTGAAACAGGGGCTCACTAGGTTGCTGAGGGTCTCGTTAAGTTGCCTCCCAAACACTGCAGTTACAAGCATGTTGTGCCACTGTGCCCGCTTCCAAATCATTTTTAAAAGGTTGATCCCGCATGGTTCAGGGCTGTGCAGTTCTAGGTAAGTTGGGCCACCTGGCCCAAAGCTAAGGCTCTGGCCAGACCCTCTTCACTCAGGGCAGGGCCTTGTGGTGTCCATGAAAACGGTGCTGAGCCTTCAGTCATGTATCTCTACCTCCGGCTGGCACTTAGGTTTGTCACGTCCCCCAGGTGACAGAGTGCACAGGCACACCTCCTCTCTGCGGCCCTCACCAGCCCCCTGAGCAGTGAGCTGGCAAGCTCTATGTTCATTTCACAGCTGAGGAAAGATGTCCGAAACACAGAAGAGCCATCCACAGCCAGCACACCTGCCCAGGTGGGGCATGGGGAGGAGGAGGCTGGCTGGACAGCTGCCTAGTTCCTGGTTCCCACCCCAAGGGCAGCATGGCCCTTACAGGAAGCCTGCAGGTACAGACCCTGTGGGGCCCACAGTCAGGACCTGGGCTCAGGGTCCCCCCATCTGTCTGACCCTCAGCTTGGCCAAATCCTTTTTCCCGAGGGAAGCACTTAGCCCCACCCCCAAGTCTTGCAAGATTCCAGACTCAACCAAAGGCTTCTCTGAGGAGCCCATGGGATGTTTTAGAATCCCTAAGTACTGGAGGTTGTCTACCAAGGGTCAAGGGTTGAGGGTCGAGGGTGAGCCCTCTGAAAACCACGTGCAGAGAGACTGGGAGCGGGGGTTCCCTCCTGTGTCCACTCCTCGAGAGCCGAGGTGGGCAGTATGTTTGGTCTCTTCCGGGCATGGGCAACTCAAGCCAGGCCCACAGAGATGCCAGGGCACCCTACGCACTGAGTGCCGAGAACTCCCTACAGAGCATGAAGTCTGTTTAGAAAGTTTTCTTTCCTCTCTCCAGCTGAGGACATGCATCATCTTCCCCAGCAGAGGCAAGGTAGCTACAACTCCTTCCTGGGTTTATAAAATGCATTCAAGAGCCGATCTGTAGCTGTCAGGGAGATGCTGAGGGAACCTGGAGTCCTCTCCGCCGGGCAGCCTCCCTCTCAACCTCTAGGGCAGGGGACCTTCTACAAATGCTCCCCTGTGCCAGGCAGGGCTGAGGGGCAGCTCCAGCCCTCAGGCAGTAGACCCCACGCTCAAACAGCCACCAGGGGACTGAGGAGGAGCCACAGAGGCAGGCTGCAAACCTCGATGTGCTGGACCTCACCCTGGACAGCTCAAAGAAGAGCAAGCACACCTATTCTCTGTCTCGTGTGCCACGGAGCACCTCAGAGTCACAAGTGGCGCAGTAGCTTGGGGCATGGGGACAGGCTCCACTGCACAGGATGAGCCAGCTCGATTCAGTCTTGTGCTGACATATAGGGGCGGGCTGCAGAGAGACCTCCACAATGGAGGTGCATTTCTGAGCCTGCAAGGAAATTATTTTCCATGAGGCCTACAGGGAAGGCCCTGGAATCCCTCCCCTGCCCCATTAGAAGGATGAGAACGAAGAGTCCCAGAGAGAAAGGGGTTACTCCAGGTCTCCACCCAGCTCCCCTCAGTGTGTACCTAAGAACCAGCACAACTGAGGCCGATTCTTTTCACTCTCTGGACTAAAGGGAGTCAGGAGAGTCATTCCAGGGAAAATCGGACTGAAACCAGGTGAACCAGGCTTCCTACTGTCCAGAGTTATTTCTTTTCCTTCTTTTAATTTTATTATGAAATATTCTAAATGTACAGAAGATCAGAAAGAATCGCATAACCGACTTTTGCGTGTCCCCACTAACGACCTGGTGCAACCAAATCCCAACAACACGAGCCAATTCTGTTTTCCAACACGGCATTAGCTGTTATGTGATCGGCTGAAATTGTATAGGTCTTTTCAAATATAAAACAATTTCATTATTTTCAATAAAGGCATTTCATTAAACATATAATCAGGATTTAATTCTTAGACCTGGGGAGACTTCATTTAAATACAAAGTCAAATCAGACCACAGGTCCCAGTTTTTTGTTGCAAAAATCCATTTTCTGTGGTGGTGGCCTGGCCGGGGCGGAGTGGAGAGATGTGGTTACAGATTCCCTGGACTCTCTGTGGAGTCCTGGAGGACGTTTTCTGTCCTACTTTCAAGATGGATTCTCACCCTGCGGAGGACAGAGGAGCTTTGGAGGGAGGGTGGGAAGTCTGGCCTTGGGTGGGCTCTGCCAGGGTCCCCCAACCACCCCAGTGCTGCCTAGAGTCCCTCGATCCTCCCTCTTACCACCCTCTCCCTAGGACAGTCCTCTGTCCCCTGGTGCTGTCAGCTGCATCTAGCACTTACAATGTGCACCTGTCAAGGTGTTAGCCGGAGTCACCCAGTATACTGGAGACCTCAGACCAGCTCAGCGAGCCCAGTGCACATCTTTTCCCAACTCCACACTTAGTGGTGTTGGTGACTTGCTGTGGGCCCTGGTGGGAGAAGTCGTGCCGTGGAAGTCAGTCTTCAAACGTTACCAGTCAGGGCTCCCCAAGTCAAGGGACACGAAGAAGCAAGCAAACGGGCCACCGGGCTTCATGTCCTGCTGACTGCTGTGGAGGACTTAGGTCTAGGAAGCTTATGGAAGGGGTGTCAAGGGGGAAGTCTTGAGGAGTGGGGGGAGAAGGACACACGGAGAGAGGGAGACAGGAGAGAAGATCCTCTCTGATTAGCAGAATGTGGAAAGGAAGCAGAATACAGGAAGCGAGGAACCGAGGAACCGAAAGAGAAGGCAAAGTGGAGGGGCGGAGTTCGGGTGAGAAGGGGAATGGAGTCAGGGAGGCTGTCCCGGAACCCTCACCTCCGCTCACACCTCTCTGCGCCAACCTCCCCTGCAGGAGGGGACCGAAGCTCTCCTGGTCGGTGCACACCAGGGCTCTGGTTCCAAGGTGCCTGCACTAATCAGAGAGGTGTCCTGCAATAGGCACCCCATGGGACCGGCTGTGCAATCAGCCCTGCACAGGATCTGCCCAGTCACCCTAAGCCACCAAGGGTGCCCCCTCCCTAGTCCCCACCTCCTCTCTCCACCAGCACCTCTGCACACACCCCCTGTCAGAAGGGACCTCAGTGACCTGGAAACCAGGCCTGGCTTTTCTGTCCAGCTGTGTGGCCCTGGGGTGAATTACTTCCACTCTGGAAATGCAGGAGAAAGTGTGGGGTGGGTGCGGGGTGCTCCTGGGCTTCCTTGCCAGGGAAGGGTGGAGGGGTCTAGGAGCCTGGCAGGACTGGCTGTGCCCAGTTCACGTGCACCTGCCTTCCTTTGCTCAGGGGCCAAGTTCAACTCATTGTGTGTCATAAGGAAGAAAATGTAAGAAAAGAAAAGGAGAAAGGGCTCTGGGGACAGCTGCAGTGGGCCCCGGGAACGGGGGGCAGGAGTCTGAGACCAGACAGACTCTTCATCACAGGTCACAAGGTAACTCAGGCAAGCGGTCACCTCTGCAAGACAGGACAGTGTAACGTGTCACCCTCTGGTTCTGTGGGGTTAGAGCATGTCTGTAGGACAACGGGCAGCAACTGATACTTGAGCATTCGTGCAGGCAGGAATTACGCTCGGTGCTGTGCTGACATGGTCTCTACTCTGGACCCAAAGCCAAAGTCTCTCCCTGGTCCCCACTGCACAGCCATGCTCTGTCATGTGCCTTTCTCACAGGCTTTAAGGTGCAAATCCTTAGCCTTGGATCTCCCCTCTCCCTGGCTTCCCGGGCTGGGCTCTGCATCCTTGCTCTGCTCCCAGGCCCAGGCGGGCATGGCTCACTCCTGACTGGCTCTTCCCCTCCTGGCCCCCTGCTCTGGGCTGTCCCCTTGAACTGACCACTCACTTCAATTTGAAAGTAATTGTTTCAAAACACTACTGGCTGAAAAAACCTTCCCTAATGCCTGTTGAATGATGTATGGCTTCCTTTGTCTCGAATTGGTTCTTTACCTTCCTCTCTGGACCTATCTCCCAGCTCTCACTCCCCAGACAGACCCAAGAAATTCTCATCCAGAGACATCTGTCCTCCACTCCCAGCCCCCAGCCTTTCCCTGCCACCCGCCCCTGCCCAGCCGGAAACAGAATCGTCTCCAGGAGCTGACTCTGAGCGGCTTTCCTAGACCACTTCTTGTGAGAGTCCCCTGCTTGGCTCAGCCTGGCCCCCCTGTGGTTAGCAAGGTGTTCTGGAAATGGTACGGAGCAGGCGTCAGCCGCCACCTGGGCAAGTTGATAAACCCACCCATGGTTTTGGTTGCCTCATTTGCAGAGTTGGGGACTGGACAGGAGCCATGGTCCCAGGTATGGCTCTTCACTGGCCAAGCCCAGCCTGGGCCTCCTGAGCCTGGGTCGCAGGGGTGTGGAGGGGAGGAGGGATCTTGGAACGGTCCTCAGGTGATTCTGAGGTGCCATCAGTCTTGGCAGTACCTGGACTGGATAACAACACATACGGGCTGGCCTAGCAGAGCATGGGCTGAAAAGGATGGGGTCGTGTCTCTTCTGCATGGTCCTGGGATTCAGCCACGGCACTGAGATGCTCAGTGGATGCTAGATGAATGAATGAATGAATGAATGAATGAACGAACGAACACCCTGAAGAGAAGCAGATACAGCTCTTTAGAAGCCCTGCTCTCTGGCTGTTTTCCAGGGACAGTTAGGTAGAAGGCCGGGAGAGATCACAGGCGGCCTCATGAAGGGGCTGTCAGAGTCTCTGAGGGTCCTGAGTTCATACCTGAAGAGAGAATTACAGGTGTGCACCACTGCACCTGGCCTAAGGTCATATTTTGACCAACACCCCAGTCCACAGTGCTTTGTTCTTGCCACTTGCTGCAGCTGTGGCCTGTCCACTCCTGCTGGACCAGTGTTCTACTGCCCCAGCCTCAGTCCAGATGGGACAAGGAAGAAAAGCAGATGATAAGACCACAGAGGAGTCCCTCCCAGGAGGGCCTGCAGAAGCACTTCTGCCTCGTGTCCCCAGCCGTCTCTACTGTCTTCTCTAGCTCGCAGATGGATGCTCTCTTTGGCTCTCTGAGCCCTGGCTATGTCTTTAGCAGAAGTAAGACCAACTGGACCCCTAAAACTGTGTTTTCTTCAGAATTTCAAAGTGTTTAATGTTATCTGGAGGCACAGTCATGGAATCCCTCAAGATAGACGTCTTTACTCCTACTTCATAGACATAGGCTCAGATAGACTTTGGGGACCACGATGCCTACTCTGCCAGACAGTCATGGTTATTGGTCAACTATTCCCTATTAGTAATCAATTGTGAGCATCGACCCAGGCACCTGGGGAACCCTGGGCTTACCTCTGTCTCAGAACCAGTGTTTCCTTCCTCACAACCTGCCTTTCCACTCAATGGGTCCAGGGTTCTGGCTTCAACATAGCAGACGGTCTCCTGTGGAGTCCAGCACTGGTCTTAGGTCAAGCCAGGTGCCAGGATGACTTCTGGATTCTAGAGTTGGTGGTTCCCGAGGGATCTCTACCCCACCCCAACCCACTTGGGGTCCTTGGGTTCCTTGGGACTTAGGTCCATCACTTGGCCTAAATCAGTCCTGTCTTATTTCACCCTCGCCGCCCCGTCAACCCTGCACCTGAGCATAAGCAAGGCGAGGGCTTAAGAGAGCAACTGCGTGGGTGAGGACAGGGGAAACTGCAGCCCTCAGGCCGTAGGTGGCAACGTCAACTGATCCTCCAATTTGGAGGACAACCTGGCAGTCCCCCAGATGGTTAAACATGGAGTCACCACCGGACCCAGCAGTTCCACTCCTAGGCATACACCAGAGAGGAATGAAAACATGTACCCCCACAGAAATGGGCGAAAACCACCAAAATGCCCATCGGCTGATGAACGGATACACCAGAGGTGGTATATCCATCCAATGGAGTATTATTTGGCCATAAGAAGGAACGAAGAACGGATATAAATGAAGCTTGAAAACATTACACTCCGCGAAAGAAGCCAGACACAAAAGATCGTGTATAATAATAGGCAGCATATTTTGTTGATACGAAACATCCAAAATAGGCAACTCTACAGGGACAGATTGGAACGGGGGGTGTTAGCGAAAGGGCAGAACTTATTTCTGAGGCGATGAGAACATTCTAAAATTGACTGTGATCGTGGCTTCTCATATCTGTGAGTATACAAGGACCATCGCATGGTATCTTTAAAATACAAAGTATAATGCACCTCAGTAAAGCTGTTGTAAAAAAAATAAAAAGAAGAGGGCGCATCAAACTGTAACTGGGAGATGTGGAATCCCATTGTAGGTACACTACCAGGCTTCCCTGTGACCCTGCGAAAGTCCTTCCTTCTCTGAGTCCCTGTTGGTCCATCTGTGATGGGGAACGATTAATTCCTGCCTCAAAGGAGTGTTGTGAGAAATGGGGAAGGAAAGTGCGTGAGCAGGTGGAGCAGGAACAGAGGCATTATTTTGATGGGTCAGATTTACTGTAGAGATATAACTGTTTTGGGGAGCTGTGGCATCCTTGAGTTACGGGCTCAGAGTCCCACAAGATGTTAAGCTGGAAGGGACCTTAGAGACCCACCCAGTGCAGGTCCATGCACACCCATTCCTCTCCCCAGTTGACGACGCCCATCTGTGCATGAGGGCACTGAGCTGGCAGAGGACATGGCGGGCAGGAACGGCAGTGCTTTACCTCGGGTACCCTAGTGGGGTCATCAGGAATGGCGTTTCTCTTCATCGCTAACCCAGGAAGCAAAATAGAGAATCGGATGCAACAATGTCCCCAAATGGAAAGCCCTCCGCCCAGGCCACCTCCCAGCCTGAGGCTCAGTGTCCAGATGTGCAGCAGCTGCCAGCATATCCCCTCTTTGCAAACCCTTAGCGCACAGCACCAGGCTGAGCCAGGGCCACGACCCAGTGCCATCTCGACAGCATGCTGCTGGCTCTGCTTGGAAGGGGAGCCACGAGCAGGAACAGGGATATGTCTAAGCTCACGTGAGGGTGGAGGCCCAGTGTGCAGGCAGAAGGGTGTTGGCCACTAGGAAGCTTTGGATTCTGAGGCAATGGGATCTAGTAATGATAATGATCATCTTGCTAACAAATAGCTCCTACTTTACAAGGCCGAGACTTTACAGGTATTACAATGCAATACTTATAACAACTCTATGAGGTCCATACTATCATCTTTATTTTATAGAGGAGGAATCCAAAGCTCAGGGTTAAGTATCTTACCCAAGGTCACCTAGCTAGTAGACAGTAGAGGCAGGATTTAAAATGAGGTCTGTCTGGTGAAGTCAGTGCAAAAGTGCAACCCATCTCCCAGCTTCTTTGGGTCTCTACCTGGGGACACCCAGGCACCCTGAAAACCATGCTAACTGCAGGACAATCTCAGGCTACAGCCCCAGCCCTGGAGGACTCGGTCCAGCTCTGAGCCACACTGAGGTCAGGTGCCATGAGGGGACTTTAACACCAGGATGGAGAGGCCGAGGAGGAGGTGTGCAGGACTTAGGCTGGAAGGAACTCGGTGCAGGAGGAACCATGGTCACAGCACCTTTCCCCAGTTTCCTTTGCCACAGCTGCTGAAACTGGCTTAACCTCCACCCACTCCACAGAAGGCAACCCCTAGGTCCACACTGCTGCTGGGGCTGAGCTGGGAAAGGGGAGGGGTCTACCCCCACTCTTCAGAAGAGGTGTGCAAGACAGCAAGATACTGTGAACAGAGTGCAGGGTCTGGAGCAAGGGGAAACCGGATCCAAATCCTGCTGCTACCACTGAACTCTGGCGGCGTTACCTTCAATGAGGAACTTGGCTCCTCTGAGCCCCAGTGATGTAAGCTCTGCCAAGGGGATAAAGCACCCACACCCTGAGACTTTCTGAAGCTAGGTATGATGTTAGGAAAGGTTTATATAGCGCTTATATACCAGAGCCAAGGGTGACTATTCTTTTTTTTTTTAACGTGCTTTTATTGGTGCATTGGAGTCTTACATTGCAATGAATATCTATTTGATGTTAACATATATACACACAGCTCTTAGTGCCCCCCCGACTCTCCCCACCCATATGAAGTACCAAGAATGATGTTGGTATATTTTCACATGTACATATTGTTTATGATAGTAATCCCATTAATTCACTTCTTTCTTGCCCTTCCCCTTCCCTTGTACCACTTCCAAGGGTGACTATTCTAAACGTTTATCAAAATATACCTATATCTATCTATGCAGATTTGATCTTTTCAACTATTCATTAACGTAGATATTATTCTCTTGTATAGGATAGATAAAAAAAAGAGTTGAGCCTTGGAAGGGGTAATAAATTTGCCCCAGGAAACAAAACCAAGTGAGTGGGGTACTGGGTTTGGAGTGCAGGCCCTGGAGCCCGTGGTCCTCATGCCCATACTCAAAGGGTGAGGGACGCAGTGTCCAGACCTGGTAGTGGGTAGCAGGGACTCCTACATGGCAGCTGTGGTCCTCTGGTACCCCCGGGTGCCCCGAGGAACTGGGACTCACTAGGGGGTTCCAGGAGAGAACCAGAAATGGACTGCTTGCTCAAAGAAAACAATGAAGAATAGGCAAACATGCTGATCATCACAGCGTCTGCGCCCAGCACTATAGGCTGGTGAGACCTGTCCACTTCCCACGAGTCCTGCAGGACACCTGCCCTCCACACGCCCGGCTTAGTGGCATCCAGGGCTCACAAGTGGCATTCCTGCCCTGCGCTTCACCCTCCGTGTCCTGGGTCAATACTTGCCTTCTTGATCCTCAAGCCCTTGGAGTTTTCAAAGGGGGCGTGGCTCCCTAGGACCTCAAGCCCACCAGAACCCAAGGGGGAAAAAACAAAGCAAAACGACCGGCCAGAGAAAGCCACAAAAGGTCTTTTGGACTCTTGGAACATGGGGCCTCAGAGCAAGAAAAGGGAAAGAAATAAAAGGTACAACCTCCAGGATCACCTTCCCTGGGTGATAGACGAATGTGCTTGCTTTAAGATTTAGTGCCAGGGGAAGCGTGTCTCTCTGCCACGAGTCCTTTCGCCAGACGCCATATAACAATTATATTTCCACTTGTGTCTTTGCTGCCAGAAAGCTCAGAGTTGAATTTAATGCTCAGTGTCAGAGACCAACTAATTCCAGGTCGCTGGCAAAACGATCTGCTCCTCATCCCGGCCTTCCGTCTGCGAGGGGACCTACTCTTCTGACTGTATTTGCAACTGTCAGTGGTCCCAGTTCTTATAGAAAGCCGGTAGAACACACAGAGATGGATGCTGAATCACCGTGGGGTGCTTTAGAATTCAGAGGATCTAAGATTATTGACTTTTTTTGGTACTGGGGCTTGAACCCAGGGGCATTCTACCTCCAGGGTGTACCCCAGCCCTTTTTATTTTTATTTTGAAACAGGGTCTTGTTAAGTTCTGAGGGTCTTGCTAAGTTGCAGAGGCTGGCCTCGAACCTGCAATCCTCCTGACTCAGCTTCCCAAGTACTGGGATGACAGGTGTGTGCCACCACACCCAGCAGATTGATGACTTTTTGAGGCCCCTTTGAACCCTGAGCTTCAAGGCTCTGGTTGACGGGTGTGTTGTTCACTGTGTGATTGTTCTGCACAATAGCGCAGCCCTCCATCACCCGCTGGCGAAGGGTGTTCTGCTTCTAGAATGTCAAGGAGTGATTGACTCCAGCACGCGCGCTGGCGCAGCACGCAGATGCAGACCGCGGCTGCTCGCTGCTGTCGCCTTGATGGGCTGGAGCTGGGCTCAGGTGCAGGGTGCCAGCTGGCACGGAGGCACCATGAGCCGACCACTCGAGAACAATGGCCTTTCCGCCACACACCTGCCTGCTCACTGACAACAAAGAGTGTGCGTCACCAGGTCGTCTGTGCAGCCCGTGTAGGACGGAACACAAGCCTCTTTGTAGGACCCATTTCCAAGCACACACGGGACCTACTGCAGTGTCCCCTTTGCAGCCCCTTTGGAGTTGATGCTACATGCCCATCTGGGGGCAGTGTCAGAGGGTCTGAGTTTGCATGGTTTACCCAAAACACACCCAATTATGGGGCGCCTGGTCACAGGAGAGCTCAATTCTCTTATTTGGCAGACTGGGAAACTGACATCCAGAAAAAACCCGACTTGCCCAATGTCATGCTGCCCGTCACCAGCAGAGCAAGAACTGAGCTGCCTGTCCTCAGAGTGAGAGCCAAGACTGCCTGCTTTGTTTTGCACACTGAGATTAGCTGGTTTGGTTTGTACACCGAGATTGGCTGGTTTGGCTTGCACACCGAGATTAGCTGGTTTGGCTTGCACACCGAGATTGGCTGGTTTGGTTTGCACACCGAGATTGGCTGGTTTGGTTTGCACACCAAGATTGGCTGGTTTGGTTTGCACACCGAGATTGGCTGGTTTGGTTTGCACACCGAGATTGGCTGGTTTGGTTTGCACACCGAGATTGGCTGGTTTGGTTTGCATAACGAGATTGGCTGGTTTGGTTTGCATAATGAGATTGGCTGGTTTGGTTTGCACACCAAGATTGGCTGGTTTGGTTAACACAGGCATTGGTGGGGCATTGCATCTGTGAAGGGGGCGCAGCCCGTGCCAGAGTACACACTGCTCTGTGGCTCAGGAAAGGCTGGCTCCATCTCAGGCCCACATCAACAGCTGACCTGGACCAAAAGGGCTCAGAGGACAGTAACATAAGCTGGAGGCCCCTGACGATACATCTTGGCCCCAAAAAGAGGCAAGTAGGAGCTCAGGATTACAATAAACATGATTTCAAGTGGCCAGGACTCTCCTTAGGGAAACTGGTTTGCTTACTCATGAACTAACCCATAAACAGAAGCGTCTATGAAGCACGGTGCACCTTCATCCCAGCATTCCTCGAGGTTGGTTAAGTGGGTGCCCAGGTCAGCAGGTAAAGATTGGGCCTTAGCCTCTACTCAGCCCACCCGATCCTACCTGCAGTCTGGGGGCAGTCCTGACTCCCAAACACACCAGCCTATAGTTGGGGCAGTAAACAGGGATGCTCCCACTCTACTGACCATAATCCTTCCTGACTCCAGGGCAGCTCGTCTCCCCACCTGCAGGAAGCACTTCTTTCTGCAGGAAGCAGAGGTGCGTGGCTAAGCCAAGTTCAGTGTAGGCCTGCAGCCACAGGGCTAGTTTTTGGAAGACTGTTCTTTCGTGTATAGTTTCCCTTTGCATCAGAGGTAAATGTATCAGAAGAGGACCCCAGAGCTCAGATGTCATTATAGCGCTGTTGAGCGGATGGAGCCCTTTCACATGGTTCTAATACAAACCTGACTGCAGACTATGCAGCCACTAACAATGTTCTCATGGGCAACAATGGGAAACTGAAGCCCCAAAGAGGTTAAATGCCTCGATCAAGGCCGCATCATTAACAGGTACATCAGGATCAGAGAAATGAGGCCATCTTCCAAAACCAGTCTCTGGTCTAGACCTTTGCCAGAACCTTTTTATTGTTCAAGCATGGGTCTTTCTGCAGTCCGAAGGGCACCAGTTTGTGGAATGAGTTGGCTTCCCTGAGCATTCCTGGGGGAGCCCAGGAGGTCACTGGGCTTGGCTCTGGGGGGACAACTGAGTACCCACTATCCTGGGCCAGCACCTCTCAGCATCAGCGCTTCATGACCTATCTGGCCCGTCTTTTGCCCCACACTGTGGTCCTAAACGCACTCAGAACCAGTTCTCTCTTTTCATATCATCCTTTCCTCTCTCTCTCTCTCTCTCTCTCTCTCTGTCTCTCTCTGTCTCTCTCTCTCTCTCTCCCACTCTCTCTCTCCCTCTCCCCCTCCCCCTACCCCTTTCTCTCTCTCTCTGACTGAAACATCACTGGTCTGCCTCTCCCCAGGTCCTCTGTTTGGAGAAGTGCTGGCATTATGTCTAATGTTAAAAATACTGATGAAGAGCCAGACATGAGTCAAAAGCCCAGCTTTGCCACAGTCCATGTGTTCTTGGGAAATGGCTTTCACCATCTGGGCCTCAGTTTCCTCATCTGAAAAATGATGGGCTGGCTCCTATAATCTCTAAGTTCCCTCCTGGCTCCCTGGCTCTCCAGGACTCAGCTGATAATCGGCAAGAGCAAAGTCTTAGTGCAGACCCCATCTCCAGGGGAGGCTGGAGCAGGGACTAATAGATTCAGCGAAACTCTAGAGAGCTCAAAAGGATTTTATTTATTTATTTATTTATTTATTTATTTATTTATTTACGGTACTGGGGATTGAGCCCAGGGGCATTCTACCTCCGAGCTACACCCCCAGCCCTATTTTTTTATTCTTTATTTTGAAACAGGGTCTCACTAAGCTGCGGAGGGCCTCACTAAGTAGCTGAGGCTGGCCACGAACCCGGATCCTCTGGCCTCAGCCTCCCAAGTACTGGGATTACAAGCGTGCACCACCCAGCCTGGCCCAAAAAGGATTTTAATTAAAATGTAAATGTTGTAAACATTCAAACTCACTCCCCTCTGGGAGTCAAGGCCCAGCTGCCAAGAGGGTCAGAGCACCACTCACCATCATTAGCATCAACAGGCGCCCTGTGTATGTCACCAGTACAAAATTCGATTAGGCATCTCCTTCACATGGACTACCTGTGCATGAGGTGGGAGGACTCTCGCTTAGCCAAGACACAGCGTCAGCAGGATCTGGAGGCAATGCTGTATCCTGAGTTGGAGAAGGGCCTCTTGCCCCCGAGTATCTTCCTGCACCATTATATACATTGCTGATGCCTAGAATGCTGTCGTTAGGGGGGCCTTTGAGTTATGGATTATGCTCTATGAGTGGGAACACAGCACAGAAGAGGCGATATGCTTTGTCACTTCCTAGCTGTGAAATCTTGGGCACCCATCAGGTATTTCCTTAGAAAAAATGACAAAAATGCCTAGGCCACTGTTGCAGGGACAAAGCAAGCTGCCAAGGCCTAGTTATGGGACTTTTTTCCTTGGGACCTAGAATCCTAGAAATATACTCAACCTCCTTAGGGCTGAGATCCAGGGATTTGAAATTGGAGGATGATTCCTCCAAAGGGCAAGGGGAAACTCAAGGCCTGGGGACCAGAGAGAGACACCTTGGAGGACCACAGACCCTGGCCAAGTAACGACGGAGCAGCTGGGAGGTAGCCATGGTAATGAAGAAGGATGACACCGGGAGTACAAGTGCATACCAGCGCTGACTGCGCGGGTCCTGCTGCTGGCTGGGTTTGCATTCACTCTACTTGCTGCAACTTTGGGTGATTGTCTAATTATGGCTCATTACAAACATCAAGTTACATTTGCAAGGTCGTAACTACATGGGAAGGATACGATTATTATAATGAAGCTTCCTCGGCCCCAGACTGTCTCCCCCACAATCAGTCCCGAATGCCACCGCTCAGATTATCTTCCTCACCCGCCACCTGGTTCTCCCAGACCTCCTTTCCGGCACCCCTCCTCAAGGCCAGTGTGACAGAGTGCAATTCAGGGCACAGTCACCTCTGTGCTTTGTCTCCATCAAAGGACACTTTGCTCCATTTTCTTTCCCTGCTACGGAGCAGCTTAGGAGGGGAAGAACTGAGAGTGTCAGACGGTGACTCATGGCCTCATGGGAACTTGGCCTCTGGGGGAAGCGGCAGGTGAGAAGCAGAGATGGCTTCTCCTAGCATGGCCTAGGGTCGAAGCCCTGCAAACAGCCCCTCAAAGGTCAGGTACTGGTCAACAAGACCCTGCACTAAGGAGCTTGGAAGGGTGCATGCAACTTGGTTCTTGCCTCTCCTGGAACTGTTTCTGCCACCCAAGGCTGCCCTGGGGACCAGCCTCTCTCCTCTAAAGACTGCTTTCCAGGGCAAAGGCTGGTCTGTCAACAGAAAAGATTTGCCTCGGTCCTTCACTTCTGCTGGTCACCCCATCCTAGGAGCAAAGTGCCATTTTTAAAGCAGGACAACCACTAGCCCAAGTATCCAGAGAAGGGAAAGTTGCTGCAGGTGAGAATTTCTGGAAAACTCTTCCTTTCATGGAACTGATAGTTTTTCAGACTTCTTAGTCTGAAAAAGAGACTTCAAGGGAACTTGATGGACAGCTTCAAAATCTGAAGGGCTGTCATGTATGAGAGAGAGCAGGCTTGGCTCACATGCCTGGAGGCAGAATCCGGAACTGCAAACTAGACTTGGCTGCCTCTCCAAGTAGTGAGTTCAGGGATGCCACTGAGGCATCAAGGATGCCATGGACAACTACATGTCAAGGATGCTCATGGAAGACCATGAGCCAAGGATGCACACAGAAGATCATGTGTTAAGGATGCTCACAGAGGACCACATGTAAATGATGCTCACAGAAGACCACGAGTCAAGAATACTCATGGAAGATCATGGGTTAAGGATGCTCTCAGAAGACCACGTGTCAAGGATACTCATGGAAGACCATGGGTTAAGGATGCTCTCAGAAGACCACGTGTCAAGGATACTCATGGAAGACCATGGGTTAAGGATGTTCACAGAAGACCATGTGTCAAGGATGCTCACAGAAGACCACACATCGAGGATGCTCATGGATGACCATGCAGCAAGGGTGTTCATGGATGATCACATGTCAAGGATGCCACTAATGACCATGCATCAAGGATACTCACGATAGACTACAGGTCAAGGATGCCACTGATGAACACATGTCCAGGATGCTCATGGACAACCACGTGTCAAGAATGCCAGGGAAGATACTCTCTCACTGGTGCTGGTGCTCTCTGAGGTCCCTTCCTCAGCGAGCACCACAGTTGTAGACTGTGTCTACAACTCCTGGCAACAGCCTAGCATAGCATTGCACATATGGGTGCCAAATCAATGCTTCTAGGTTTTTAAATGAACAATATTAAATTGGGTAGGTGGGAGATACCTTCTCCTGCAAACCCTTTTGAAGCCAAAGATACTGAATGTAGCTCCTAATAGGTGTTACCAAAATTCATGAAAATTAGAGTCACCCAAAGTGCTTACTTAAAATGCAGACTCCTGGGCCCCACTCAAAATTTGGATTCAGTAGGTCTGAAACAGGGATAAAAATATCTGAATTTTTAAAAAACAAAGCCGGGCGTGGTGGCGCATGCTTGTAATCCCAGTACTTTGGGAGGCAGAGACCGGAGGATCCGGGTTCGCGGCCAGCCTCAGCTCTCTCTCTCTCTCTCTCTCTCTCTCTCTCTCTCCCTGTCTCTCTCTCTCTCTCTCTCTACTTAGTGAGGCCCTCTGCAACTTCATGAGACCTGGTTTCAAAATAAAGTATAAAAAAAATAGGGCCAGGGGTGTAGGGCGGAGGTAGAATGCCCCTGGGTTCAATCCCCAGTATCACCAAAAAAAAAAAAAACAAGCTCCCCGAATGATTCTCACACATGAGATTGCCAGGTAGCACTTTAAGAAATGTAGACCCAGAAAAAGGCCACGTTTCCTCTGACTTCCGAGATAAGCCCCACAGGGTTGCCACTGCCTTTGACTTCCATGGCCACCTGCCCCCTGGGATGGGGAGGTCCCACCTCATTCTGGATGAACCGCAGGAAGCACTGAGGCCCAGAGGAGCAGGAGGAGGACTAAGGCATCTTTCAGCATAAGACCCACGCACATTCTCTCGCCATTGCATGCCACCAAAACCCGGCCTCCAATACCCTTAGCCAAGAGCTCGCCTGTCTCCATGACACTTCGACCTCCAGCTTGCCTTCGCATTGAGGGCTCCTGGCTCTGCTTCCAGACTTGGCCTTTGGCTCCTGTCTTTACCATGAGTGGGTCTCTGCTTCGGTCTCCCTATCTCTGATTTCAGAGCCTGGCTCCCAGGACCCTATAACCAGGGGCCATCTCTCATCTGCGGCACCAGCCGGCCTCCTTCCACCTGCTAGCTGAGAAAGGTGAAGGGCTAGAGTCCACCCCAACCCCCTTTCCAGGCAGCGCCCCCTTCTGGTGGTGCTTCCTCTCTTCTCCCACCCCGCCCGCCTGATGCCGGAAGCCGCCTCTTCCAGAGGCTGTCCAGCTTACAGCGCCCAGATCACGGTCAAGCACCTGGCCAGGCCAGGCTCCTCCGCTGCTCTTTCCCTACAGGGATTGATTTGTTCAGTTCCAACAGTTTAATCTTCTCCTTCCCTTGGAACAGAGCCATTTTCCTCTGATCCCTGGCGGGAGGCATTCTGTATTGGACTGAATCAAGAGAGGATGAGGGAGAATGGTAAAAGAGAAAAAAAAAAAAAAGGAAGAAGGAAGGAAAACATACCTCCTGGCAAAACCCAGAGCACCGCTTACACAACATCCTCCCTGCTATATTATTTATAGTGTGACTGAAACATTGATTCCTCCCCGCTCTTCCAAAGAGCACTGGTTTCCACCCAGCTGTAACAAGCACGGCGAGGCTGGCTGCGGTGCGAGCGCTCAGCGTCAGCGCCAAACATTTGATACACAATAGTGCACCGGGAACACTGTGTGTCACAGCGGCGGGGAGGAGGGGCACAGCCCGGGAGAGAGAGGGTGCAGCCTCAGGACAAGAGGTGGAGGGACCAAGGCTCAGGGTATGGAGAGGGACAGGTTCTCTAGGCAAACATGCAAGGGATTCACGTCAAGCTTGCAGAGAACCAGGAACCCAGGCTTACCAGGCTCTGCCGCAGCCAGTCACCAAATCTAAAACAAAGACTCTCAGAAGCACCAACTAGCAGCAGGCTTTCTGAGCAGATCTTTTCATTTATTCATCCATTGATATAAATAAGTACATTTATGAATGGCAGTGGGACAGAAAGGGTAGGACTGTGGATCCACACAGATCTGCCCCTCTAACACCTCCCTGTTGTCACCTAGGGCAAGTCTCACAAGCTCTAGGAGGCTCAGTGTCCCTCTCTGCAAAAACAGGGATAACAAAACCTACCCCGAGTTGCTGTTCTGGGTGTCAAGGTCATGGATAAAAGGCATCTAGCACTTTAAGTGAATTCCACCTCAATCTAAAGGAGAGAAGGACCCGGCACTGTGCTCAGCCCGTAATGGATATCCCATAAAGGAAGTTCAGTTCGTTTTCAGCTGAGTACTCATGGGTTTCTCGGAATGTCTCCCAGTGGCCCTGTTTACATGCTAATAAGGATACACAGTGCAGTGAGGGGGACCTGATATGCTCAGAGGCCTCCAGCTCTCTCCGAAAGAAGCGGTCACAGACCCAGCTCAGGACACGGAGTTCTGCACCCATCAACCCTGGCTTCACCTCCGTCCAACAGGCAGCCCCCATGACCCTTCCCAGCACCTTCAGAGCCATCTGTCAGCACCCACTGGGGGTGCCCTCTGACCTGGAAACCTCCAGATCCAGCACCTTTTCTGCCTTCCCTCCCATTGGTCAGTTGCCAACTTGTGCATCTCAGCTACAGCCCTCATTCCTGCCTGAGGTCTTTGGTAACAATCCCTGACCTGGACCCCCCCTCTCTGAGCTGCTCTGGGGTTGGCCTCTAATGTGCATGGCTTTTCAGGGCCTCTGATGCACCCTTCCTTCATGTCGGTGTATCCTCCCTCATCACACGCATGCTCCTTGAAGCCAGGGGCCCGCTGGCTTTCTCCCATCCCAAGTAGATGGTTGGGGAGCTGGCTCTCACTGGCCAAGCAGTTAAGGACACGTCAAATAACGTTCCTAACATTTGGCTTCTCCCCTGAACAATCGGGGACTTCGATGGCATGACACCAGTGTCATGTTGGATGGACAGTTAGCAGGTGTTCATGGCCTGGTCTGGGTGGAGGCTCATCCAGGGGAGAGGTCGGGACAGCTGCAGGGGGTCCAGGGAGCATCACCTAGCTTCCTGGAGGAGACGGGAGGGTCATGGTTTGGATCTGAAACGTCCCCCAAAAGCTCATGTTGAAAGCAAGGTTCCAAATGCAGCCAGGTCAGAAGGGAACTGGCTGAATCATGATGGCTCTGGCTCCACCACAGGACTCATCCTTTTGATGGATTAATAATTGGAATGGATTTACGGGGAGATGGTGAAAACCGAAGGCAGGTGGGGTGTGACTGGAGGAAGAGGGTCATTGAGGGAATGGCTTTGGGGACTATGTCTGTCCCTGGCACTCCTCTCTCTCTCTCTCTCTGCTTTCTGGCTGCCATGAGCTGAGGAACTTTCCTCCGCCATGCCCTTCCGCCATGATGTTGTACCTCACCTTAGGCCCAGAGCAACGGAGCTGCCACCCATGGACTGAGACCTCTGAATCCACGCACCCAAATAAACTTTTCCTCCTATAAGTTGTTCTTGTCGGGCACTCTGGTCACGAAAAGCTGACTAACACAGCTGGCAAGAACAGGGCAGAACCGGGAGCCTTCTTTCTAACACAGTCAACATTGGCAATGAGTCTGCCCGGCTCCTGGCCCCTAAAAGGCTGGATTTCCCAGGGCCTCACCTGCTGGGGCACTGAAGAAGCAGCCCAAACAACAAGTGTGCAGAGGGGTGCCTTGCCCACCTCTCTCACTGCATGTATACAGAACTGTCTTCCACTTGGCTCCTGGCTTGGCCTTCTCTGCTTTGAGCGCCCTCAGAAGACACCTCCATCCCGGTCACAGAATCTAACCTGCAGGGCTTACTGGGACACTCAGAGGAAGGAGGCTTGAGGCTTGGCAATGAATGGCCTCACCCCTAAGAGGGTTGTTGCTGCCCACCTACCTGCTATCCAGCGCTTCCTCCTGTCCTGAGCCACCGCGTATCTCAGCACATGGAAGCTCACTGTATTTGTTTTTATTTTTTTATTTTTTATTTTTGCAGTACTGGGGATTGAACCCAGGGGCATTCTACCTCCAAGCTCCACCCCCAGCCCTATTTTTTATTCTTTATTTGGAAACAGGGTCTCACTAAGTTGCGGAGGCCTCACTAAGTGGCTGAGGCTGGCCGCGAACCTCCAGTCTCAGCCTCCCAAGTACTGGGATTACAAGCATGCACCACCACGCCCGGCTGTATTTGTTTTTATAATTCCTCTCTTGGAGAAGGAAGGCCACGGATCCAGTCAGAGCTACCACCCACTAGGGGTCTGAAGTACGCTGACCACTCTGAGGATGGTACAACAACTGAACACATTAGCATTTGTTATGCATGAAGGGCTTATACACATGACTTCATTCATTCCTATAACCACCCTAGGATATGGCTATTATCATCTCCATCTTCTTCCTTTTGTTTTTCATTTATGCACTTCCTTAAAAACTCTTTGTATCAGCTGGGCGTGGTGACGCACGCTTGTAATCCCAGTACTTTGGGAGGCGGAGACCGGAGGAACCGGGTTCACGGCCAGCCTCAGCTCTCTCTCTCTCTCTCTCTCTCCCTCTCTCTCCCTCTCTCTCTCTCTCTCTCTCTCTCTCTCTACTTAGTGAGGCCCTCCGCAACT
>PVJS01024679.1:0-28478 GCA_004027185.1 Glis glis
AACTGACACTCTATAGTATACAGTGTTGCCAGTGATTTTTGGATATTGTGCTTTGTGTTTTCACATCCTATCGTGTCTACAAAA
Source organism: Glis glis (assembly GCA_004027185.1). Taxonomy (NCBI): domain Eukaryota; kingdom Metazoa; phylum Chordata; class Mammalia; order Rodentia; family Gliridae; genus Glis; species Glis glis. The sequence goes on from PVJS01024679.1 coordinate 85, forward strand.
CACCCATCTGTGTGTGTACAAGCAATAGTCAAAACTTTATTACAAAACAGATTCGTGATAGATGATAGTGCCCAACTATGGGCTAATGTAAGTGTTCGGAGTACATTTAAGGTAACTGAGGCTAAGCTGTGATGTTTTTCTGGTTAGGTGGATTAAGTTCATTTTCAACTTTTTTCATTTTCAGCTTACGATAGGTTTATTGGGACAAAACCCCATGATCCCACTCTAAGTCAAGTGTATATAAATATGTGAATCCGTTTTCTTTTCTCCATCATAAGAATCACAAGCTCTGTTCAGTTTTGTATCTATTCTTTCTAAATTACTTTACTCTGCAATTTTATAAGATAATCATTAGAGCTTCTTTGCTTGCATGGATGTTGCAAAGAGTTTGAAGTCCTCCGTGACTTTTAAAGATGGTTTTTGCTGGATTAGCAGAACCTGCAGGAGCTTCTGGGAATTCCCTGTTTGCAGCCTCCTGGGGCTTCACCCCAGCCCTTGGTGCAATTGCTTGGATTTGCAAGCTTAAAGTTGAAGTGAGTGTCACATCCATGTGGTGTGTTGCAGAGACTTGGTAGTCTGTAATTTTTCACAGTGGAACTAATATAACTTCTTGATCTATTTTTCAGAAGTCTTTTGGGCAATAGTTACTTAAAAAGGACCCTCTTGAAAAGAGATCTGAATTGGATCTCAAAGGCTGTTATTGACTCATTCCTAAGCATTTATTATTGACCTGCTTGTGCAAGATTGTGTAACAAGTACTGTGGACACAAAAATGAATAATATAAAATCCTTTTTTATTCAAGGAGTTTACAACTGTTAATGACTTCTTATAACTCTATTAAGAAATCATAATTCAGGCTGGGATGTATGTAGCTCAGTGGCAAAGCGCTTGCCTTGTAAGCTCAATGCCCTGGGTTCAATCCCCAGTACCAAAAAAAAAAAAATGAAATCATAATTCTATGACTTTAGTATATTTCCAAAATGATTTAGATTAATAAAGTTTTCTAATATTTTATTTAAAAATGTTTGAAGCCGGGCGTGGTGGCGCATGTTTGTAATCCCAGTACTTTGGGAGGCAGAGACCGGAGGATCCGGGTTCGAGGCCAGCCTCAGCACTCTCTCTCTTCAGCACTCTCTCTCTCTCTCTCTCTCTCTACTTAGTGAGGCCCTCCGCAACTTCGTGAGACCCGGTTTCAAAATAAAATATAAAAAATAGGGCCGGGGGTGTAGCTTGGAGGTAGAACGCCCCTGGGTTCAGTCCCCGGTACCGCAAAAAAAAAAAATGTTTGAGTTTTTTATTATGCATAAATTCAACCTTTCATGGAAAACTGAATTTATTTTTCTAACATACTGACTAGGTTGGGGTGGGGCAGACAGAAGAAAAGTACTAATTCTTGGTGCACAACTTGAGGATCTGCATTGAACAGCGGCATCGTAACACCCTTTTTGTTCACATGGAGTTGCACTCTAGAACCCTCAGATAATCAGATAAGCGTAGTTGTTCAAGGGCTCTTCAAGTGTCACCAGAGTAACAACAAAGTAACACACATGAAGTAGGCCCTCTGTGACAGACACTCTTTATGAAGAGCATTGAATTAAATTATTGCATAACAAATCACCTGCATATGAAAGGCAGTGGACTTTCTGAACACAATGCTAAGTTTGATTCCTACCTCCACCGATAACTCACTGGCACCCTCAGAAATTTTGTTGTGACCCAAGTCCTCTTTTTGGAATGTGGCAAATATTAATTCTGTACTTATGACCTCAAGGGAATTATGAGCTAAATTAGGGAGATTGTTGAGATGGTTAGAAACCAACTCCCATCTATCCCTTAATTCCATTCCTCTTATCCTTTCTCGGTCAACCTCTCAAAAAGATTAATGAATTTCCCCCACTCTGGTTGAAACTTTTGCTCTCCAGCAATGGAAATCCTAGCAAAATAGACAATAGCTAGCATTGATGAGTCCTTACCATGTGCCATAGATCCTGCTAAGCACTAAACATGCTTTATTTTATCTCATCCTAATGGTCTATAGGGTCAGAACTATTAACATCTCCATTTCATAATGAGGACATTTACATTATAGAATTTTATTTGATGCATGGCCCGGTTTCTCAAAAGTTAAGTAGTACTCTGACACTTAGAACCAGGTGATCTTCCTCAAGAGCCATCGAACCTATATACATATTAGTTTAGAGGGAACTACTTCATATTCTATTCCCTATCTCCATTATTCTATCTGGCTCCTACTTCATCAAGATATAAATCTTTATTGTAGAAAAGATAATTTCTACAGAACCCTGTAGAGAGACAATATATGAAAAATAAACATGTGATGTTTTAGGCATGATTAGGCCAAAATAAAACAGATTTCTAGATATGTTATTTTTATCGTTGTAAATTCCTCCCTCCTTTTAAATGTATTTACAATGATAAAAAATAACATATTGATTATGAAAATCACCCACAATCAATCATTACATATTTCTAAAGTATACTCAAAACAGAATTCTGAAAATATTTTAAGCAGGCCCACATTTTTTAAAAAAAATATGGTCCCCCAAGAAAATTCCTTTAATGGAAGCAGCAACTATATGGCTATTATATGTATTTTTAAAGTGAAAACATTTCTTTAAAGTCACATACCTAGTGTGGTGTTCTAAAGTAGAAGCACTAATTGTGGACAAATCCACAACTATTTCCTAGGTGCACCATTTTTTTTCCCAAGGAATATTGTAATAGCTATAACCAATTTTTAATTGCTACCCATGTACCAGTCATGCATGTCATTGAATGTAATACTTAAAACAGCCCTATTAGGTCGTTATTACTCCTTTTTCACATGACCCAACCAAAGTTCATTAAAGCTTAGGAACTCGAGCAATGTCTCATGGCTAGGGATGTCTTCCCTTTAGGCACATGTACCAAGCCACAGGGCATCAAGATGGAAGAGCAGCAGTTCTTTCTGCTTAAATGGAGAATAAACAAAATAATTTATAAACAATAAGTCAAGTGTTAATGCACTGCTAGAACTCAGGAGACCGATATACAGTCAGCCCTTGGTGGTATCCTCAAGTTCCATATCTGTGGATTCAACCAATCAAAGATTTAAAATATTCTATAAAAATGTTCCAAAAAGCAAAATTTGAATTTGCTGCTCCCTAAGTGCTATGCTGAATCCATGTGAATGATGTGATGTGTAGGCACACCCTGCTGCAGCCTCCTGCATTTCATAGACCCTCAGTCTCTCCAGCACACTTACATTACTTATGTAAATTTATTTTTCTTGTCATTATTTCCTAAACAATACAGCATAACAACTATTTACATATTGTTTGCAGTATATTAGGTATTGTAAGTTGTCTAGAGATTATCTCAAGTATACAAGAAGATATGCAGAGGTTCTATGCAAATACTATGCCAATTTATATAAGGAGCATGAGCATCCTTAGTTATGTTCTCTCAGTAGATTCTGGAGCCAGTTCTTTTCAGATACCAAAGGATGACTGTATTCTTTTTTTTTAAAATGAATGAAATAGCCTATGTAAAAACACTTAGAGAAAGTCATTTTGTTAATTCTCAAGTTACAAAAGAATCACTTGAAGATGCTTTTTCAATATAAATAATATGCACACACCCATTAGAAAGGGAAATTGAACAGTTAAGGGTCCAGGAGCCTGTGCTTTAAAGACCTGTTCAAGGAGATTGTGAGGCAGTTGATCTGTGAGCCCCACTTTGGAACACTGTCTGTCACAAAACATACGCTCTAAACATGGTTCCTCTCCTTTCCCTACACGTCTGAGTGCAGGAAGAAAACCAAAGACAATAGTGTAAACCAGGGAACTCAGCACAGAGGGTATTGTGTCTTGTTTATATTACTTTATTGAAAAACATCAAAATGAAATTTCATTTCAAATTTAACTTCTTATCTTGATGGCCTCTTTAAAAAGCTTCAGTATACTAATGTGGTGTTTAACTAAAAGAAGAAAGTTCTCCCAGAAACCACTAGTTGAAAACTCCTCTTCAGAACTCTCTCAGCACAGGGAACAAACAACCAGAGTAATTCCAGGTGGGGATGAGGGGGATTTCCTGTTTATTTGTGTTACCCATTTAAAATTATTTTTTGTACATCCTGTGATTTTTACCCTTGTTCTGAAAGGAAGCTGTTATATTTAACTCCATTGAAATGTGGTGCTTGTGTGTTTGGAGGAGGGGGAGATGGGGATAAATCTCCTTTGCACTCTTCATCAGTTGGTGGATTATATATTCTTTCAGCTTCACTTTTCTGCTTCTCAGTAACAATGTTAGGCTTCACAGGATTGATGGTGACTTTCTGAGGTTCGTAAGTTATGTCAGGCAGTTATTCCAGGAGGGAGAGTATGCATTTTTTACTCTTTTTTTTTTTGTTGTTCTCTTCCTTCTCCTCCTCCTCCTCCTCCTCCTCCTCATCATCATCATCATCATCGTCATCATCATTATTATTATTATTATTATTATTATTTTCTCTCAGATGTGTAGCATGGAATAATTTAATTCAGCTCATAGGGTGAATAAAAAAAAAGGGGTAAAAATCTTCTAAGTATCTCAGATAAAAAGATTTGTGAAGCCGGGCGTGGTGGCGCACGCTTGTAATCCCAGTACTTTGGGAGGCGGAGACCGGAGGATCCGGGTTCGCGGCCAGCCTCAGTTCTCTCTCTCTCTCTCTCTCTCTCTCTCTCTCTCCTTAGTGAGGCCCTCCGCAACTTCGTGAGACCCGGTTTCAAAATAAAGCATAAAAAATAGGGCCGGGGGCGTAGCGCGGAGGTAGAACGCCCCTGCGTTCAATCCCCGGTACTGAAAAAAAAAAAAAAGAGATTTGTGAAGGAAGGGATTAAAATTCCTAGGTCACATTAAGATTTTATATTGATTTTGAATTTTTTCTTTATATTCTTTCCTCTCTGTGTATAGGATAATCAGGAGGTGTCTGAAAGAACTGTTGGTTTGTTTCATCAGCCATTTTAGGGTTTGATGAGGGCTGGAGATAAGAGTTAAAGGGAACCTTCACGTATTCAGCATCAGTAGGATGTAGTGTTGGTTGTGCTGAAAGTGCAATTGTGTCAGTGAGGTTTCGGGAAAGAATGACAAGCTGCCTATGATACTCAAGCAAAGTAAGAAACTTCAGTGTGTAGTTTCGGAATCCTTTGCACTTGTTTCTTCAAAAGAGGGACACACAAACATACACACAATATACTATGTATACTTTTGGTATACAAGAAAGAAAAAAGTGAGTGGCAGTAAAAACAGACATTTCAGGGTTTGTAAACAGAGGGCCGGGAGGAATGACATCGTGCATATCCTAGAGGAGCAGCATCCCTGTTCAGAAGGGAAGGTTTTAGGGACAAAGCTGACATGGATGTAGAAGATCCATACACAACAATCTGCCAGTATTTATTAACATCAAGTGCTTAAAAGACACATAAAACATTTACTATAGATGAGGGGAGTGAAGTTCTTTTGAATTTAGGTCACCCGAATATCTCAACCTCTCATAAGCATGCAAATTACAAAAATCACACATAACATCTCCTCATTAACACCGAGTTAAAACCAGAAAGCAGTGAGGTCCCTGGAAGGATTTACATGACAATTTTCTAGTTGTTTTTGTGAATGAGTTGTGGAGGATTTTTTTTTTAATGGGAAAGCAGTCACAACCACTTCAAAACTCTCTAATTCTCTATTCAACATCAGCTTTAGGTTTTGTGTTTGATGGAGCTGGGACATACAGATACAAATTCAAAAAATCTATCTAGAATTTTTAATTCTCTGTAAAATAATCCAGTTTCTAAGTTAGGTGTGGGCCCTTCCCTTGGGCATAAGGCACTTTTGTTACGTAGGACTTGAGGAATGCCCCAGCTGGGGAAATGCCAGTTAATAGATTCAGACAGATGGATTTTGATGAGCGTCTGCACTGTTTACACCCCTTTAGCAAATGTTTTCAAATACTCTCAAGTAACACACTTAACTTGAAAACAAATATGGATTTGCTTACTTTAAAGTCAATAATAATTATTATCATTAGTAGTATATAAAAATATCTGTTCTGGTTTTGCATCCAAAGAGTGCTAGATCCATATGTCACATTATATCTCTAGACCTTTCACTGCCTTGTACATACAGAGAAAGCATACATTGAATTTAAAACCAGGCTTTAGAAGAAAATTATTTCAGCTGTTCTGAAATACTGCACTTATTTTTTTAATCTCTCACTGCCCAAAGTCAGTGATCATCAGCTGTGGAAATAGCCTTATGAAATCCCCAAGAGGAATAAAAGATGCTGTTGTGACATTTTTTTCTCCATGGAGACTGTGAATCCAGACCAAAAGGAAATAACACTAGACTAGGAAGCAGACTGGCCCAAGGAGCCATTATTACGGGCGCCATTTGACAGAGTCTTGGTCTCTTCGTGAGCATGAGGCATATCTCTGCCCGTATTTTCCCCCAGGCTTATTTTCTCTTGGCATTCAGTCAGTTGAAGGCCAGAGAATGGAGTTTAAAGTATAGGATAATGAGGAAGCAAGAGACTGGAGATACTGCTTTGAGATGGTATAATTAGAACACGAGTCCATGTATTAAAATAAAAAGTGTCCCTTTGGGCAGGGCACTTTGCTGGGCTCTGTGGATACAGCTGAAGAAACAAGAGCTCTTCACTAACCTTGACTGTGTTCAAGGGGGTAGATTGCCTGTATAAGGCAAACTGTACATTTAATATTTAATGACTGTTGTGGACGTGCAGTAGAGAAGAAAGGTGCTATAGGAGCGTAGCAGGCGCTCTGTCCCTGTCAGTAGGGGTGGGGAATGCTTCCTTGAGAAACAGCACTTGTGCTACATTCTGGAGGGTAGAGTCTTGAGAAGAATGATCTAGAAAGAGGATAGAAGGCGGTAGGGCTCGGAATCCAGAAAGCACTTGGGCAAGAGCAGGGATTGGAAGGCAATGATGTAGCTGGACACCAGGAATCAATGGTGGACAAGGTTGGTTGATGCCATTAACACAGCAGTGCCCAACCCTTATGGGGCCTCTTCAAGGTATATTTATTAGGCTCCACATGGTGGCAATGGTTGGAAGAAAAGATATTGGAACTTCAAAATTCCTCTCTTATTCATGTATAGTCTGCATCTCCATTTCTGTATTTCTAAAAAAAAAGTGAGTGTGTGTGTGTGTGTGTGTGTGTGTGTGTATGTGTGTATATGTATGTGTGTGTGTGTGTGTGTGTGTGTGTTGAAAGAAAACCATACTACTGCTTGTTCATAATGGCCTGGCAATTTTAACTGATTTAATAACTATAGAAGTTATTATTTAGCTTATATATCTTTTTAAAAACTAGAATATTAGTTAAAATTAGTAGAAATGTGAATGATGTGGTATGAATGTAGCATATATTCATTTAGGTTTTGAAGATAGCAGTCTCTTCTTTTTAACTTCTGGAAAGCCTGGTTTATAAAGGACAATAAATCAAGTCTTGTGTACCAAAATAGACGACTTTCCAGATTCGACTTCTCAATAGCTGAATAACATTTCTGCAGCTTTTACGTCACATCTGCACATTCAACAGCTGTTAGGTCATTCCCGCAACTCCAGCATTTGTTCATATTTTCAGATGTTCAACATTTTTATGATCAGATGTAAGTTTTTAAGTTTTATTTGAAGAAAACATTCCAAGTTGCAAAATATAATTTCTGGCTCATTTGTTAGGAAATGAAAATATCAGATACATTTCTAATGTATCTATGGTGGTTTAACTTCTCATCCAAACTATGTGGAGAATGGCATAAACAACAGCAAGAACAGAGGGCTCCTTCAACTTGTGGGACAAGATTGTACCGATTGCATTGTTTTGAAGTCTCCGGTTACTAAGACTTTGGGCTGTTTATTTGTACGTTGTGTACATTATGAAGAAATATAAGCCAATCTTGTTTGATTGTCATCACCAGATTTGAAAAGTTATATAAGTGAAGATATTAGATACAACAATGAGTAGCTATGTAAAATTGGTAAATTAGATTGGTTTTGAAATGAGATATAGTATTTGTTAGGGACTTGCCACATGCTAATTCCAACACTTTGATTAATGAAGAGTGAATTGATAGCATCTGTCAAACGCCTACTTTACTCAGAACATTCTTTTGCTCATAAGTCATAGCAGAAAAACAAAAAAAAATAGAGGATAAAGTCTTTCCTTTGTAATGAAATACAAATTTAACATGATGCACAAAATATAAATCCTTGATGATACGTAAAAAGTAATAAAGTTTACCAAAATTATGAATAAACGTTCTATAAACTGAGTTTATAAATACTGAAAGAGTAGAGAAGAAAAACTCCTATCAGCAAGGATTGCTTAAGAATGATTCTCAGAGGAGAAAAATTTTGGTTTGGCTAGAGAGGGAAATAAGCAATGTGGGCTGATGCTCAGTAATGAGGTCTGGAGGTGCTACCACCTTCTAGCTGTGTGGCTTTAGGCAAGATGCTTCACCACTCTGACTCAGTTTTCTCACCTGTAAAATGGGAATAATAATTTTTAGTGAGTATTAAATAAAATAATACATGCAAGAGAACACAGTAATATTACAAATGCTTAAGATGTTAGCCTTTAATATTTTTATCATTATTCATTTATAGAAATTATCCAAATCATGGATTTTAGATACAAGGAATGCTATATACAAAAGTGCAGAGGGACCAAGCAGCCTGTCATAAAAAGTCAGTCAATTTTAAACAACAGAGATGTCATTTTAAGTATACAATATTTAATGATCTCCATAAACTACGTTGACTTTTAACTGCCCCTAAAATCTAGAAATTAATCATTTACATCCAGATTTATAAATATGACTAGTCCATAGCTAACCTTTAAAAATATGTTTATAGTGAAGGAATGTGTATTCACTCACACACATGATTCAGAGTGTGACAACTTTTGTATGATTTGGAAGTGTTCCCCTGAAGACCACATGTGTTCAGGACTTGGCCATCAGTCGGTGGTGCTATTGGGAGGTGGTGTAGCCTTTAAGAGGTGGGGCCTAGTGGAAAGAATTTAGATCACCGAGGCCATTTCTTTGAAAGGAATATTGGGACCCCCGTGCTGTGCCTTCCTCTCTTTTTGCTTCCTGGATGCCAGAGGGTGAACAAGCCACTTCCACCACATGTTCTCACCAAGATGTACTGCCTCACTGCAGGCTCAAAAGCAACAGGTCAACCAACCATGGATTGACACCTCCAAAGCTATGAACCAAAATAAACTTTTCTTCCTGATAAGTTTAAAGTCTCAACCAATCCTCAGGTATTTTGTTACAGTAATGCAAAGCTGACTGACACAAACTTGTACAAATTTATTAATCCAGTTTTCCAGTTAGAATAGTATTCATGGGAATTTAATCTTTTTTAATTATTTTTAAAAAATCCATGGACAGAACTGTAATTTAGAGAAACATATATAAAATATATAGTATAAAGATATTTGGAGAATTTTCAGGTTTTGAAAAAATTATGACTGAAGCTGGGAGGAAACTCTAAAACATGGGAGTCATATTCAGAAGAATGTCACAAAGGCATCTTCCATGCTATTTTCTCACACTAGTTAGCTAATCCCCACAAACACTACTTGAAGAAGCCTTTCAATGCCTTGATGGCGTTGGCACAGGCACCTGGAATCCTGGCATGTGGCCTGTGAGGGGAAAAAAAGAGCCCTGGTTTGAGCCAGGCAGCCCTCAAATCTTGGCTCAAGTCACTCAATAGACCAAACTCTTTCCTATGTAAAATAGGTACCCTCAGATTCTAAGAACCCAAAACCAACCAAACAAAAAAGCCAACATTTGTGAAAGTCAATACACCTCAGCTGCAATCTAGATATTCAAGAATTGTTCTTTAATCTCAACAGTAGCCAAAGTCTATAACTATATTCTTTTGGTATTGATATGCTGTATGATTAGTGCTTCCTATATACAAATTCACTTAATATTTATAATACTAGGCCCAGCTGTTTTCCAATTATACAGAAGAAGAAACTGAGGTGGAGTTAAAGTGAAATATTTTGCCTAAGGTCTGCTTTGCATTTAGCAAGCAGCCACGCGGGGCTTTAAGCTGGAAGTACCTCGCTCTTCCAAAGCTGAGCTTGCGTGCATTGAGCTCTAGAGCCTCATGCACATCAGAAGTGTAGCAATGAAAACACAAGCACACAGTAAGCATCTTGTTTCTGTTGGGGTTTTGTTCACATATTAAGATTTTGTACAGATTTACAAACATTGAGTTATGGAGTTGAAGGTGACCTTAGAGATCATCTATGAATCCAGCCCCTTATTTTACAAGTCTTCCCTGATGACCAGAGGGGGTGAATGATTGCTCCACCATGACAGTGGTCTTAATTGCAGAGAAGTGGCAGGCACCCAGGTCTCCTGATAAAATGCTCTCCCCATTCCATAGGGCTGCTTCTCTAAATTTTCAGAAGATAATTTATCTTATTGTTAAAATCACATTCATTTAAAAAATGCATTGAGAGAAAAGTCACATAAAATGTACCCTCATAAAGGGTGCACTTCATTGGATTTTAGTACATTCATAAAGTTGTTCATCTAGCACCACGATCTAATTCCAGAACATTTCATCACACCAAAAAGAAACTGAGTGCCTATTAGCAGTTACACCTTATTTCCTCTTCTCCAGCCCTTGGCAAACACTGAGCTACTTTCTGTCTCTGTGACTGTCTATTCTGGGAATTTTATTTAAATAGATCAGACCATAGATGACCTTTGGTGTCTGGCTTCTTTTCTTTGCATAGTGTGTTCAAGGTTCATCCATGTTGCAGCATATATCAGCATTTCATTCTTGTTTAACTGAATAATATTCATTTATATGGATTATACTATATTTTTTTATCTGTTCATCAGTTGAAGGACATTTGGGTGGTCTTCATTTTTTACTTATGAATAATGCTGCTATGAGCATTTGTGTACAATTTTGTATAAACATACATTTTATGTTTTCTTGGTATAGAACTATGAGTAAAATTTCTGGAGTTGCTTGGTCATATAGTAACTCTCTATCTAACTTTTTTTTTGTGTGGTACCGGGGATTGAACGCAGGGGCGTTCTGCCTCCGCACTACGCCCCCGGCCCTATTTTTTATACTTTATTTTGAGACCGGGTCTCATGAAGTTGCGGAGGGCCTCACTAAGTAGAGAGAGAGAGAGAGAGACAGGGAGAGAGAGAGAGAGAGAGAGAGAGAGAGAGAGAGAGAGAAAGCGAGCACGCGCGCGCTGGCCGCAAACCCAGATCCTCCGGTCTCTGCCTCCCAAAGTACTGGGATTACAAGCGTGCGCCACCACGCCCGGCTTCTATCTAACTTTTTGAGAAATTGTCAAACTATTTTCCAAAGTGGCTACACTACTTTATTTTATTTTATATATTTTATTTTATTTTGTCAGCAATGGGTTCACATTTCTCTACATCCTAGTCAATGCTTAATGACCAACTTTTTAAGTGTAGCTATCCTAGTGATTGTGAAGTATCTCCTTGTGGGTTTGATTTGCATATCCTTGGTGACTAATGATGTTGAGCCTCTTGTTATGTGCATTTGTTTATCTTCTTTGGGGAAATATATATTTAAAATCCTCTAACCATTTTTAAATTGGATTATTTTTGTTGAGTTGTAAGTATTCTTTGTATTTCCAGATACTAAACTCTTATTAAATACCCAATTGCAATGTTTTCTCCCATTCTGTGGCTTGTCTTTTCATTTTTTTGATAGTATCCTTTAAGCACACTTTTGTTATTTTAATGAAGTCTAATTTACCTATTTTTTATTATTTGTGGCTTTATATGTCATTTCTAAGAAAACATTGCCTAATCCAATTTTCATGAGGATCTATATGTATTTTTTATAGAGATTTATACTCTTACATTTAGGGCTTTGATCCCTTTTGAGCTAATTTGTATATATGGTGTGAGGTAAGAATCCAACTTCATTCTTTCACACATGAACATCCAATTTTCTTAGCACCATTTGTTCAATTTAATTGAATTATGCTGGCATCCTGTCAGCACATTCAGTCTCATATTGAAATAAGTACCTACTCTTTATAAGTCAAAATGAATGAGTCAATTGTTAATTGTATTGCTTTCCAAAATGATTTGACTATAAGAATATCTCTATTGTTTCATCTATGAAATGAGGTGATAATACATATCTATAACATCATTTAAATAATGCCCATATTCCCAGTACTTGGGAGGCTGAGACAAGAGAATTGAGGTTTCAAGGCCAGCCTCAGCAACTTGGTGAGACCCTGCCTCAAAATAAAAAATAAAATAGAGCTGGGGGTGTAGCTTGGAGGTAGAATGCCTCCTGGGTTCCATCCCCACTATCACGATAAATAAATAAATAAATCTTATACTAAAGACAGAAGCATAGGTCACATGGTCTCTCAATTAATTGCCTAATTTTAAAACTCCAGTTAAAGCTAATGTTGAAAGTGCTTTAAGTCTGGTTGATTTGGGTTCAAGTCTTGGTTCCATTAATTACTAGTTGTGTGACATTGGGCAAGTTCATTCTTGGGCTATTTTGAGGATTGAATAAAATAATGTATAAAAATTGTTTAACAGAATCACTGGCACATTTAGTCATACATAAATACATATATTATATGTCATTTAAAAACTTTAAAAGTTATTAGCACTAATTCATTCACTTATTCATCCATCAATCCATCCAACCATTCATTCATTCAGGAAAAACTTAAGTGCCTATAATATGTTAAAATAAATGAGTTAATAGACCGAGCTCCTGCTCTTATGTAGCTTACTTTATACTGCCTGAGAATAAGTAGTGAATATGGGGTTCTATTTGATAGGATAGTGAGGAAGACTTCTCAAGCAAGGTGATATCTGAGAAGAAATCTAGATGAAAGGAGGAAATGAGCCTCTAGATCAGAGGGATGAGTGTTCCAGACAAAGAGATTGTGGGAATTGAAGTAAGGGGCAAGAATGGAACAGGGCTGTTGCAGAAGTCCATAGGTGATAGGGCAGTAGCTTGAATTGGAAGGCAGACCATCAGGTGCTTGCTGGTATGTTGGTTGTAGGATGACTCCTCAAGATTTGATTCAAGAAGCAGCCAGGCAGATGAAGATGCCATTTAATGAGAGAGAGCAGCCTGCACAAGAGCATATTGGGTTGGATGGACACAGAGTTCTATTTGGGACATGGTAGAGTTCCAGTGAAGAAAGAAGACTAGAACGATATGAGTCTGGACTTGAGATAAGAGACTAAGGCCAGAGATATAACTTGAGGTTATGTTTAGTGTTAAAAGTCAGGACTTAGTGAGCTCACCTAATAAATCACTGTATATAGAGAAGAGAGAGGGACAAGGAGTGAGCCCTGAAGTTCTTCTGCCTCCAACATCAGCAAGGGAAGAATCTCAGGATGGAAACTGAGGTGACAGGGAGTTCTTCTCCTGTGGAGGCAGCCAAAGACAGCCAAAGACAGGTTCTGTGTACAGACAAAATGTGAAGTCTGGTATATGCAAATACATTTACAGTTGTGCTATTTAATTTTAACTTGCAACCTCTATTGAAAGAGATTGACCAGTGGAAGGATTTTATATATTGGATGAAGTAAAAAGAGGGGGGAGGTCCTGCCAGGAGCTTTCATGTGCTAAATCAAATTTCTATAGTTTTTACTCCACATTTGTGTTACAAAGACAGCTATCCAGGGAGAATTGTGTTTCAACTAGTGTTAGCTTGTTTTAGCTTTTATTGATGATGAGCATATTGTGCTCCTTGATAAAATATTTTAGAAAGTGTTTTAGGTTGCTTCTTCCTAAGGATGCTGTAGTGTATACACATAATCCATATCTTAAGTAAACATCTATAACTATCAGTGAAAAGATGGGCTCTCTTAAACTTTTCTTTAAATGTTTGTGCATCAGTTGTTTTAGCTGCATCCTATGAACTTGATAATTCTTAGTCGATCATTTATATTCTACAGAGTTATTACCAGATACTGTGATTACAAAATAAGTAACTTCTTATCTCAAGAATTTATTTACTACATATTAAATAGATGGGAATAAAGCACCAATGCAAACTAGAACTGCGGAAGGACACCTACTTTGGTGTCCTCATAGATCTGGGTTTGAATTCTGGCTCTACCACATAATTTTCTGATCCCCTCTTTGCAGCATAGGGATAATAATACTGATCTTATTAGGTGCTTGGTTGTATCATGGTTGTTATAAGAATTAAATGAAACACTGCATTCATTCACTTATCATTTTTTGTAAACATTTGTAAACCAAAAAAAACATAGCAAAGTGCCTGGAATATGATAAGTGCTTAATCACAGTTGCAGTTATTTCAGCTTTCATTCTCTGTCTTGATTCAGATAACTCGACTTCTGCCATACTGCCTTATGCTCAAGTCCCTGTCTTGGTACTGTGTCTAAACATTTCTTTCTTGACCCTGGCATTCCCGCCACTGTCGGCTGGAATCCTACTCCAAATCACTATCATTGCCTGGGAGTGAAACTGTTGAGCTTACCCACTTTGTCTGTTGCCATTGAGTCAGTCGTCACTGGATTTTGCTTACCTTAGAGTTTCTCTGATGCCACTATGTTGGAAGTGTAGTATCGCTCCAGTTCTTATCCCTCAGATTGGATGTGTCCTGACATATACCATAATTAGATTTGCCCTCATCTCATTCCCTAAATATGATTCTCTCTCCAGGTGCCAGTCCCTATTGTCCTCCTGAGGCTGTCATAGTTGGCTATGCATGCCATTTCTAAGTCTCAGGATTGGTGCACTGAGGGCAGGAATAACTCATGGATACCAGCTGCAGATGGCATGTGGCCATAGCCTTGTGTGTGACGGAGATACATGGCAAAGCATTAAAGCATATAAGTACAGTATCAAAAAATATAGTTATAGGAAAGAAAGAGATTGACCCAAAGAAAGTTGAAGATATTTCAGGGGGTTGCACAATGGTATCTATAAATGCCTGGGGAACAGAGAATTCGTTGTTTTGCTAGGAAAAAAGTGAAAGCTTTCAATTAAGGTCAAGTAGATACCAAGTCAATCGGTTAAGGGGAGTTTAACGATCGCCTTAGAGGAAGAAGACTACTATACTGGCTCTCATATAAGTATGATCTTCTTCATTTATATTCTCTCAATTTTAGTTATTACCAATACAATACAGAAGAGGAGTAGAACTTTGCTACATGATAGCTGAAGAAAATAAGCTTGGGGATCTGTGCAAGTCCCACAGAAAGCCAGCAGATAAGAGGAAGGTGGAGTTTAGACAAGTAGGTTGTGCAATATTCTTCAGAAGAGGTGACTCTCAAGATAAATTTTTTGGTATAAGTAGAAATTTGCCAAGGCTAGAGTGGAGGAAAGATGCTCTGGCAAGGATCAGCAGTACGTGCAGGTAGATCTAGGCATGAAGGAACTGCTGACCGAAAATCACCCCAGAGGATGTACAAATAGAAACACTCAGTGGGGTTGGTGTCTTCTAATTATTGGATTCATGTGAATTTTTATTAACAAAGCAAGCATTTATTCACATTACATAGTCATGAAATTTCCTCAGGGAGTAGTATTCTTCCTTCCAAATACCCTCCCCCCCTTTTTTTTTCTAAAAGCAGATATCCCCTATAATGCATTCATGATAAATTAAAAAGAAAAATTTACCTCCAACAACATTTTAAATTATGTTTATTTTTACCTGATGCATATAAGATTCTTATTTATGTATGTTCCCAGATAATCTACAGTGCTCTGAAAATATCCAACAGCAAAGTTGGCCATTTTACAGAGATTAAAAGCAGATTATGAGCTCCTATTCAGAACTTCAGTTCTACTAAGTAGGATCTAAACATTTTGGACCTCACTACAATTGACCTAGAATTGCTGTACCTAGGAAGAATGTTATTGCTTAGATCACTTCTTCTGGAATTTTTGTTGTTTATTATTACAAATTTTGTTGTTACTTTGATCTGAATGAGACGTTCCCAAATAAAATTGTCCCTGAATCCAACAGCAGGTATTCACATACTTATCCAGCAGTTTTTGTTTGTTTTGATTGTCAGAGGAAAGCCATGTTACCACATGTCTGCTCAAATAAATCAACATAACCCATCTAAACTGACTCATTTGGAAGGAACAAATCCACATAGCAAAAGTATCACAGGTATCAGAAAGGATTCATGAAAAGAAGCATCAAGAAATGACAGATTACTTATTTTCTTATTTTAATGATGCAGTATCTTTATCTTTACCTACATCCTGAGTTAAGCACAAATGCCTAAGTTTAGAAACATGGAAAATGAGAGGATGGTGTGGCGTGTGAGGAAAAGTAGAGAAGGGGGCGGGGAGCAGGAAAGGCATATTTTAGTTTCTCGAGATAGGAATTTAGTCACCAAATGCCCCTGACAAGGGAATTTCAACTTGAAAGACTATCTTCCCCAGCTAGGTGGCATCTAGAACCTAGGATTGGCATTCAGGGAAGTGAAAACGAACACAGTGTTTTTTCCTCAGGGCAAAATAGGTTGTTTCTCTTTTAATATATGCATGGACTTCAATATGGGATCTTGCATTTTAAAGTCAAAACAAAAGAAACCGTAAGTAACAATAAAAATGTTTTGTTGGTTAGAAGTTATTGCAGGTTTTTATACATTTTTTGCAAAGCAAAACATGGATATTTCATGCAGTGTTCCATACAATTTTTTAAAGATAAGCAATAACCATTTGTTTTGATAGGAACTGCATACTCAATAGAGTACAAATCCTGTGGCATATTTTTTTTCTCTCATAGCAAGAGCATTAAGTGTCTTTGTTGTTGTTGTTTGGGGATTGAAAGAATCATACCATTTTTTTTCTTTAGTGGAGAACCTTACAAGATAATTCACGTGTGAGAAAAGTGTAACATAAACAATGTCTCTTGCCTACTGAGTTGCTTTCCACCTACGTTGAGAGCAGGACTTGGCGCTGCCCTTTGCCTCCGCTCCCGCCATGGCTTCCTGCTCCCTCTGAAGCCGCTATGTGCTCTTGAACCTCTGAGCCTTTGTAATTTCATCTCTGTATGTCAGAGCCCAAAAGGAGTCCACTGAAAATTTTTTTAACTAAATGAACACAGAAATGAGCAACTTCAGACTAGAAGTGGCAAAACATGAAAATAAGAAACAACTGAGCTTTATACTTTGAAAAACGCTTTAATTCTCTACTTTATTATTCAAAATCATGGTAGTAGATTTCTCCTGTCTCCATTTTATATGTAAGAAGGTCAGAGAGGTTAAGCAGACTGGCTACAAGCACAGCTGATGTGGACACTGAATTGGGATTTGAACTGTTTCTTCCCTAAATCCCATATACTTTCTACTATATCTTGCTGCCTCTGAAAAGTATTAATGCACACTGAGTAAAAAGAAGGTGAGACAATCACAGCTAATATATTGAATTTTATTCACAGCGAAATAAGAAGGCAGTCTATTTTCAAAAAGTTCAGAATATTAATGATACTTCATGAATGATCATATCCGTTTGGTTTGTTATTCTCTATAATGAAAGAAGAAGAATCAGCAATGCACGTTTGATATCACAAGAGAACTGGCAGTATGTCATTAACCTACCCTGCTGCATTGCCTTCAGTGATGTGATGGCTGCTGTGTATCCATCTGTGCAGTGCACTGAACTGCAGTGTGGAGATGTGCGACTCTCACTGAGAAGGAGGCAGGGAGGTACAAAGCATTCTACTATAACGCTAGGAATATATATTTCCGTTTTGCAATCTCATAATGATTTCCTTTCTTGCAAGCTTGTCTGTAACTGATTTCTGCCTGGAAAGAACCACCAGCATCTTTGTTTACAAAGGAAAAATTAGAACCATCCATGCATCCGAGAGGATGTGGGCAACATGGTCTCCCAAGAACCAAGAAACAGCTGCCTGCTGCCACCTAGACTTACAGTTGAAAAGAGCAGCTGCAGGATGGGGGTGTAGCTCAGTGGCAGAACACTTGCATGGCATGAGTGAGTCCCTGGTTTTGATCCCTCAGTGCACACACACACACACACACACACACACACACACACACACAAAGATCAGTCACACTCAGTGTGATCATGTACTCCCAGCTGTCCAGAGACTGGGAGGCAAAAGGCCTTTTACATCTAATTGTTTCTTTTGATATATCCTCTTCCTCCCCTCAGAGGAGCATAACATCAGTAGGCTTACATAAAGATTATAACAAAGTGAATCAGAGATAGACCATTTACATTACTTGTTCATTTCTGGGAATGTGATTCTGTGTGAAGGAAAAACATATAAGAGCAGGTTTTTCAAGGCTTAGGTGCATTGATTGTCCTGATCCTCAATCCCCATTTTTAGGAAAACATTTGACTCAATAAAAGACTTTCTGTCCCATCCACTTCCAGTTTAGAATATCAATATTTCTTTACAGCTGTCTTCTCTGATACTATTTGCAGTCTAAGAAATATTGCAAATTATAAAGAAACTGTCAAACTGTTGCGTGGGAATAAGAAATCCTAGGCACAGGAGAGTCATTACAGATTCCCATAGGCTACCGTCAGTGCTTTTTAGGGTCATTGTTCAGTGTTCATTCATTCAGAAATGACAGCTGAATATGACTGTTCTCTCCTGTTCTTCTCTCCTCTTTGCCCACCATCCGCTCCAGGGGCTCACCCTGTACCTCATAAGTGTAAACACTGCACCAGCTTCCCTCCCTGCCTTCTCTTGACCTTCACCTACATCCTGAGGCACAATTTGCTCAGATGTCTCCTTGCAGGCAGCTGAGAGCTGGCCCACAACTCCAGTTTTCACTTTCGCCTCTATTGTGAGGACTTCAACATTTTTACCTCCAGCTTCCTCTGGACACCTGATGCATCTCTTGAACCCATGACTCTCTAATTTCACTTCAGACTCATTAAGAGTTCAGAGAAGAAAGTGTGAGTATATCACCTGAGCAGATGTCACAGAGGAGACAGGGCCTGAACTCATTGTAGCGTTAGGTTCTTCATTATCAAAACTTCCAGCTAGAGCTTTTCAATTAAGAAAATATATTTGATTCTTGGAATTCAGCATCTTGCCTGATAGACATCCAGTGTTTTTCATTAAATCTAAAGTGCTCATCTGAAATTAGTATTAAGACTACAGAAAGCCATGCTGGTTGGAGAATCACAGATTAATTACTTTATGAAAGAGCCTGGTAAGAAGCAAAGTGACCTGCAGCTCTTCTGGGCTTCTGCCCACCTTGGAGCCTGGAAGAGGCTCACAGCACACTCACTGGGCAACAGTGAAGCACCATATGGGAGGGAGTGGGTATTCCCATGAGACGATTCATGTTTTGCCAAGGCATTTGATTGAAAAATAGAAAAAAAAAACAAATCATTAATAGGATTCAAACTTAGGCCTTCCAGAAATGCAGTTATGCATATTGTCAGGTGTTTTTCAACACTTTTTAAAAGTACTATAAACCTTATTCTTGAGTGCATTGCAAGCATGTTAGCTTCAACACTGTCTCCCATTCTATTTTCATCATGAATGCTCTGTGTATCACTTATCTTCATAGGGACATTTTAGTTAAAAAAGATAGTCAAGGAAGAGATAAACATAATTCTAGACTGATTCTAGAGTGACAGTGATGATTGTTGTCAAAAGAGATGGCTACGATTTAACTCTTCCCCTACCAGAGATGCCATGGTGGTTTTGCCAGGTCTCCTGAAGTAAATGTTCCTATAAACCTCCATCTGGAGCAGATCAACTGTCTCTCCAAATATAGCACCTTTGTGTTGAGGGCCACAGAATCCAATGATTGAATAATTGTTACTTCTTTATCTCCCCCCATGCAAGGAGGGTCTATGTGCTTCATTTCTTCATGTTTAATATTTAGAATAGTCACCCCTTGGGATCCATGTGGGATTGGTTCCAGGACCCCCTCCCAGATACCAAAATTCACAGATGCTTAAGTCCCTCATAAAGTGGCACAGAATTCGCATGCAACCTATGCGCACCCTTCTGTATACTTTAAAGCATCTCTAGATTACTTATAATACTTAATATAATATGAATGCCATGTAAATAGTTGTTATATTGTCTAGAGAATCATGACAAGAAAAAAAGTCTATTCATGTTCAGTACAGATTGATATTTTTTTCCTAACTACTTTCAATATATAGTTGGTATAATCCACAGCTATGGAATCCATAGATTCTAAAGGCTAACTGTACAGATCATGACTTATAGGTATTCATTAATAAATAATTGTTGGATTAATTGATAAAGCATGTATAATCAACATGGATATGTTTTTATCAGTGGAGACATTCATTGCTGATTTGCTATCCACTCTAAAAGGTGAATTTTAGTCTTAATTAGGAAGTTGTATGTTTACTCTGTGAAAGTGTTCTGCTGATCACTGTGAAAACAGATGTAAAACATGTGGTATTACCCTTAAACCCCACTTTATTCCCAGGCTTACGTGGAACCCTTCTCTTTAACTACCCTGAATCTTCACCTGTCAATTATTTGAAAACTTAGTTACTGTGATAAAGTACATGCATAAATGTCCGGTGAAGGAATAGATACGTGAGGGTACCTGGTATTTATAGTCAATTTAACATCAAAAGCTTGGGCTGATAGCTCTTAGTGTACTAGTGAAACTCTTTGAGTTCTCACACGTGATTTTTCTCAGCCAGTTGTGGTCAGCATTTTTAATTTTAAATTTTGTTGTTGTTGTTGCGGATATCAAACCTAGGGCCTCACACATGTTAGGCAAATGCTTTACCACTGAGTTACATCCCTAACCCAACATTTTAAATATTTAACTATAGTATGAGATCCCTGATACTAACTGTATCAATTTTGCTCACCATTACATTCCCAATTTCAAACAAATATTTTCCTAATGAATGAGTTTTTTAATGATTTCTGTTTATTTTTATATAAGAGATGCTGAAAGTAAGCAGATAGCTATGATGGAAACACAGAGACAGAGGTAAAACAAAATGTTTTGGGTGGCTCCCTTGTGGTCAAGACAATACCCTCTTATGGGAGTATAACATTCTTAAAATGAAATGTTTAAATATTAATAATATTTGGGGTAGATTTTAAAGAGGCAGGAAGAATTTTAACAGGTGTAGATGTCAGGGAGAACATTTATTTTTACATTTGTTTTTAAACTCATACCTTGAAGTTATAGAATTCCTTTATTCAGAGCTATGGAGTTTAAAAATTATACAGAATTCTTATCTTTATGTCTGCAGGTAAGATAAAGTATTTTAAAGCTGATTTTTTAATCATATGGAATGCTGATAAATGTTTCTTGTTAAGGTTTAAAAGGGAAGGCTTTAGAATTTAATTATATGGAATTAATGTCAAGCATGAAAATGCATTCCTATAAGAGTTTAAACTATTCTGATACCTGAAAATAAACTTTAGATCTTTTTCAGAATGAAAGGCTTCCTAAATCAGTAATAACTTTAAGAAAAATAACTTTAATTATAAATCACATTTAAAATATGATGCAAATAAAATAGAAACATCAAAGCAATACCTGAAACATTCACCTATGTAAGATATCCATAGCTCTATAGCAAGATCAAAAACTTCAAAATTAAGGGTCCTCAGCCTGTGCCGTGTCTGCAGTTAGCAGATTTCACAACCTGGGAAAATCCATGAACTCGTCTTCCTTGTTGATGAAAAGAAGAGATTACATTAGAACATCTCCTCTCAGACTTTTTTTTTTTTACCTTGTTTTGAAGCAAGGTCTCACTAAGTTGCAGAGGGCTTCATTAAATAGCTGAGGCTGGATGCAAACCTGCGATTCTCCTGTCTCAGCCTCCCAAGTACTGGGATTACAAGCGTGTGCCACCATGCCCAGCTCTCCTCTCAGACTTTATCGCATCCACAAGTCACCTGCAAATCTTGTTAAAATGCAAGTTCTGAATGAACAGGCCTGGGACCAGGCCTGAGAGTCTGCATTTCCAACGAGCTCCCAGGGGTGATACTCTGCTGCTGGTTGTTGACCTTACCTTGAGTCACAAAGGATTAGAAGTCTTTTAACCTAGATAAGGTTTCCAGGGTTCTAGTGTGAAAACTTTCTCATCAGACACCAACTAAATGATGGTTTGACTACAGAATGCATGTAGAATTCCTTATTAAAGGCGCCCAGTGCTTTTCATTCTTTTGCCACTTCAGGTTAAAGCAATAATCAATCTTCCCTTGATGTCTTTGGCATTCAGTATAATCTCTTCATTCTCCTCTTTGTAAGTGCCAGAATTAGTGGTATTTAAATTCCAGTACATAATAGAATATTCTTTGTGTGACTTCAAGCTCTTTTAGGAATATGGCCAGCAGTTATTACACCATCTGTCAGTCACATACTCTATTTATGAAGCCCAATTCTATGTCAAAGAAATGTGTATCATTATTACTTATTTTGCAGATGAGGACACTGAAACTAAAAGATATAAGTGAAGTGAACTTAGACTAAGTTCATCCAGCCAATAGAAGCCAAGATTTGAATCTAAGTCTCATTGGTTCCCGAGCTTGGCTCTGTCTCTCTAAGGGAGACACAAGGATAAAAGAGAGAGGCATGTTGTGGATTTCAAAGTTTTTAATACAAGAGCAGTAAGAGATGACACAAAGCAACACAGAATATAGTGCCCTGTGGCTGTGCCAGAAGTAAGTCTCATGGGAATGTAGAGGAGAGAGGAGGTAGTGTATGTAAGAATTGCTGGGAAGGCTTCCCAGAGAAGGGGACTCTGAGTCAGGTCTTGAAAAATGAGTAGGGGGCCGGGTGTGGTGGCGCACGCTTGTAATCCCAGTACTTGGGAGGCAGAGACCAGAGGATCCAGGTTCGAGGCCAGCCTCAGCTACTTAATGAGGCCTCTGCAACTTTGTGAGACCCGGTTTCAAAATAAAGTATAAAAAAAATAGGGCCGGGGGTGTAGCTTGGAGGTAGAACCCCCCTGGGTTCAATCCCCGGTACCGCAAAAAAAAAAAAAAATGAGTAGGAATTGAAGCAGTGAGAAGAAAGCTTCATGGGCATCAGAGACCAGAGGAATCCTCTACCTTCAAATCATGAACAATTTCAAAGGTTTTTGAGGCAACAAAGGAGTCCACCATGATAGACCTTTAATGCCAGACTGAAGAATTTGAATTTCATCCTTCAATCAGTGGGGGAATCTCTCAATGTTTTAAAATAATATATTAGAACTATCCTGTAGAAGGAATAATATATCAGAACTATACTTTATTCTTATTTAGAGAATAATTTATTAGTTTCTGTAATCAAAACTACATAGATAAGACCTTATGTATTTAATACAGTGCGTTACCCCTGTACAAATGGAAAAAAAATTTAAGTTTAACATTTCTAGACCAATATGGCTGTTAATTTCTGTACAATCCAGCTCATCATGGTAAACTAGGATACTTTTTCCAAAGTTGACAACACAGCTAAAGTTTGAATTTTATATTCAAATTGGTCATATATATAATAGTAATAATATATATGACCAATAATAGCAGTATGTTATGCATCAGTAGCAGCAACAGCTTTTCCAGGTTCTGCAGTCATATGAACAGAATTGTAGAGACATCCAGCACACTCCATTTAAAAAAAAGAGGTTAAAACAAAACCCTAGAAAACAGCAAAGTTCTAGAAGATGAATCTGACAACTATAAATGTGAGCAACTGGAGCAGGAAGAAAGGAAGGTAGTTTCCTCGTCTGCAAAATGAGGAGAAAATAGTAAGTAGCTCATAAGGTTGCTTCTAGAATTAGGTGAGATGTGTCTGTAGACCAATGCAATCGTGCCTGGCACACAAATGTTCAAAAAATGTGAGCTATTCGTGTTTTAGTACTCTAGTCATGAGAGCACATGAGCCCAACTTCTTCCCTTGTTTACATTTAACAAATATAGTCAGTTCTTCACTTTTAGATGCCCTTAGACCAGTCTCCCACACATGGAAGGTACTTCCTGTCGGGTCTTGTGGTTGGTGTCATCCTCTCCACTCTTCCTCCAGGTTGGTGTGCATTTGTCATCTTTTCTCTAGCCTCCATCGTCATCAGGGCAGCACTGTGACTTTCCTTTGCCTTAATGTTGTGTCACTGCTTGACTTTCTTCCTTCAATTCTACTCCAGTCACTATGTAAGAAGCCTTCCTGAACATGTTCTCTGCCTGTAGGCACCACTGTGAAGGAAGAGATAAAACTGTGGGAACAATTTAAATATAAATGGATGAGTCTAGATTTTCTAAGAAAAGGAAACTCAAGGTAGAAATTCCCTGCAAAAGAACGCCATTGGGAGTGGCACTTGAGATAATCCGCAGCTTTGTGTTTGGGTAAGTTAGTCCTCCCCTGTAAACTGAGAATTAACATATGAAAATAAAGGGCTTATATTTAATATCTTTAGGTGTTAAATTAAATTAAAGATGTTATATTTAACATCTTTAATTAAGACAAAGTCAAACCCAGAAGATGAGAAAAAGAAGATATGGTGGGAGAGAAGAGGGAAAGAACTGTGAGGGTTTCAGGTTCTCATGCTTCATTCTCACATTGTAGTCACATGCCCATGTGCAAATAACTGTATTTATCACATGCAGAATAAATAGATAATAATCAAATAAGGATCCTACCAGTATATCACAATGCAGAGACCACAGAGACTGCAAGGGTAACTTGTATCTTTCTCAGTTATGTAGAGAATGGTACCAAGTATCATTATATGGCTTTAAAATAAGCATGTTAAATATAATAAGCATTTATTCCACTCAGGGAATCACAGAACAAGAGTTGGCTATATGCTGGGGTCATTAAATACTCTCCAAATAAAAGTCTTGGCATATAGAATGGGTCACTCCATAAAAGCATAAACTCTTCATTTGGAGGGGCCTTCCAATATGATTGGCCACACTAAAATTAAAAACTTCCAAGGATTAGGACCTTCTAGGTATCGAAGGAAGCCCATTCTATCTTTGTATTTTGAACTTGCTTCAAAGTTCTCACTCATATTGTGGATGAGAATCTATAGAATGAGGGGAGGAGAGGAGAGAACTTTCTTACAGTATTCTAAGTGCTTCACATATACAGTCTAATTTAATCCTCATGAGAACTTTATGGGTCTGACCTCAAGTTTATAGATGAGAAAACTGAGGGGTAGAAAAATTAACTCACTTTGTCTAAGTTTGTATGGTTAATACCTAACAGAGCCTGAATTTGAAAACAAGGTAACTTGACTCCAAGATCACAGTTCTAGGTATTCTGAACATATATTTTGGAGCCACTTAAACATTTGGAGGGTAATAACATCCTTTAAAGAACTGATGAAATCTAAAGTCCTGTGCCTTAGAAAGTGAACATATGCTCAACACCCTGCATGCAATTCCAGGATTCCAGGGGCCCACAGATCACGCATCAATAACACCCATGCTCTGTATTCACTGGCTATAACATAAGCTCCATCAGAACGGAGATCATGTCTATTTTATTCATTGGTACATTCCAAGGAGGAAGAACTTTGCCTGACACAGAGTAGGCATTTATTAAATAGTTGTTCAGTGAAAGTGATTCCAAACACCTGGGCCCATTCGTCTAGTTACTTAGAGCAGGTTCTAATAGTATAGGGTGAGGGTGTTGCCTTTGTACAGAATTCACCAAAACCACTGAATGACTTCCCACTCCTGACCACAAAGGACCTCAGAGGACCTCAAAGGACTTTCTAGGTCCTGGTTTGAGAAATTATGAGCCAAGTTTTGTTTCATTTCATTTTGTTTTGCTCTTTAACTTTCAAGAGGTTTTGCCTGTGTTAAGCACTAAAGGAGTTCTACCCATGTAAGACAGTGTCCATGATTTGGGGGTAGATTTCCTTGTCTCTGTCTTTCATCTTCAATGCACAGAGGCAATTAGAAATATCCTGAGGCCTAGGCTCCTTTTCCACATCTCTGAATGTGAATCGCTGGATCAACTTGATCCCCTCATTATGTCGGAATGTAATCAGTCACACAACAAAACTTTTGAAAAATGGAAATCTAACAAATATCACCCATGGTTCCACCATCCTAAAAATGGTCATAATTATTTTTAGCATGTTTGCTTTTAAACTTCGTTTTACCATGCAATGTTTTATATCTAAAAAAAAATATAATCATTATACATACCACACCATTCATCATCCTTAATTTTCCCTTACAACAATACACTGATTGATTACTGGAATGCTGGAACTGGATCTGCTAAGGCCATCCACATTGAGAACAAGCTGAGGTTGTGACCTTGAGACCCCCAAAGTCAGCGAATAAAAGAGAGCATTTTAAGTTTATTGTGGATTGAGAGTAGCTCTTGGTATGTTCCATCCCTCATGCAGCAACACATTTTTGGTGCTCAGTAAGCATTCTCCTGTGATTGATTATTGTTGAGTCATCTTGGTGGAGAGGTAACCACGCCTGGCTATCAGCACTGTACTTGGTCTGTTTAGAAAGGTCTGCACCATAAGACATGGTGTGATTATGGTAGTGCTCTGGGAGGTTGGCCAGAGGCCACTGCGTGCTTTGATAATTATCAGGCTCTCATAATGCAAGAAATCTCTGGAGAGTCTCTATATATTTATACACACACACATGTATTCTCTAATAAAAAAGAACTGCCCTACGAAGGCTGTGCAAAACAGGCACAAAAATAGATGAACCTGGAGGACATTATGCTAAGTGAAATAATCCAGATGTAGAAAAACAAATACCACATGATCTCACTTACACATGGAATCTAAAAGAGTCGTCATAGAAGCAAAGAGTGAAATGGTGCCTGCCAGGAACCACGGGCAAGGGAGAAAGGGTGGAATGGAAGATGTTGGCTAGAGGGTACAAGCTTTCAGTTGCAAGATGAGTAAATTATGGGGATGTAATATATAGCTTAGTAACTACAGAAAACAATACTGTATTCTTCACTTGAAATTTGGTAAAAGAGCAGATTTTAAAAGTCCCCCACCCACACACACAGAGACATACAATGGTACAGTGACTATTTTGGGTAGTGGTGTATGGATTCGTTAATGATACAATGACTACTATGGGTAGTGGTGTATGGATTCGTTAATTTGACTGTGGTAATCAGTATATAGTACATACATATGTCAAATCATCACGTTGTACACTTTAAATATAAACAATGTTTGTTTGTCCACTAGATTTTAAAAAGCCAGGCAAAATAGCCAAGGAATGATTCCTTCATCTCTTAATTCAAAGCAGCACCAGGATAAAGAACCTTCAAAGATAGCTCCTATGGGTGTAGGTTTAGAAATCTGCTTTGTCTAAAAGGAGAATTGTACCACTTTTGAAAAGATGATGACAAAGGATAGTTTGTTCCATGATTCTAGAGTACCAGTGGAGGGTAGATTTAGGACTTTACCACCCTTCCTTCCATGCAAGTCTAGAAATCCTAAATTCAGTGTTCCTTCTTGAGTTATTTACTATTATTCATCCTAGTCCTTCTCCTGAAGGATCACTTCCAGGCTATAGTCATAGCTATCTCTCCAGTTTAGCTGCATATCTCCCCAAGGTCGAGCTCTTGCTGGGGAAAGGGAGAATGAATCAAGTGGAACATGGGGGAGTGTGGCCTTCCAACTTGAGTTTTAGAATCCTAAAGGTCTTTACATTACAGTGACTTTTTAAAACTTTTTACATATTTGACAGTATTCACAGAATGCAACATGATGATTCAATGTATGTACAGTTTATGAAATAATTATGGCATTCAAATAAGCATGTCCATCACCACACACACTATACATTGGATTGTGTGAATTTGAAACACTAATCTTATTAACTGAAGAAGAGGGTAGAGCTCAGGAAAGTACTGATGTACTTTTTCTCTTTATGGACATATTTTCCCTGATATAGCCATCCTCACCTTCTCAACCAACCAGGTATGCATCCCTCCAGGCTCAGCACTAGCACCACTTTTCTTGCTGTGCAGAATGCTTCTGTTTTGTTCTGACTTAGTTGTCCTCACCCTGCTCTCACAGCTACATGCTGCACACCCCGTGGCACCAGCAATGGACCTGTAATTGGAACTGTCCTTGTTTTTTGCCTGTATAAGTCATTGCTGAAGAGACAGCATCTGAATTCATCTCTGTGCCATCAGTGCCAAGCTCTGTGCCTGGCTTCAGTGAAGTTAAGTTAGGAATATTTGAATAAGAAAGAATAAAACAAGCCGGGCGTGGTGGCGCACGCTTGTAATCCCAGTACTTGGGAGGCGGAGACTGGAGGATCCGGGTTCACGGCCAGCCAGCGCTCTCTCTCTCTCTCTCTCTCTCCCTGTTTCTCTCTCTCTCTCTCTCTCTCTCTCTCTCTCTCTCTAC
>PVJS01024680.1:0-28472 GCA_004027185.1 Glis glis
TCCTTCTCCTGCTCAGCATAGTAGTTGACTTTGATATATTTGTATATGTACATCCTGAGCATTAGGGTGTTTCCCTCTTATCCCTCCCATCTCCCTCAATTATGTTGCCTTCTTTACTCATCTGAGGTTTTCTCCATCTTTGTCTGGAGTCCCTCCTATGCCCTATTCTCCCTAGCTTCCACATATTAGGGAGAGCATCTGACTTTTCACTTTTTGTGACCGACTAATCTCACCAAGAATAATGTTCTCTAATTCCATCCATTTCCCTGCAAATGACATAATTTTGTTCTTCTTGATGGCTCCATAAAATTCCATTGTGTACATATCCCATAGTTTTGTAATCCATTTATCTGTTGATGGACATCTTGGCTGGTTCCATAGTTTGGCAATTGTGAATTGTGCAGCTTATAAACATAGATATGCATGCATTAATCTGGTAATTTGGTTTCCATTCTTTTGGGTAGATACCTAGAAGTGGAATTGCTGGGTCATAAGGTAGAAAAATGAGAGAGTGGGAAATGTAATATATTAATGTGTAAAATTACCACTTATATTAACCTAATAGTTTATTTTTAGAATGTAATATTAAGGAAGTATTTTAGCCAGGCATGGTAGCACATGCCTATAATCCCAATACTTGGGAGGCTGAGACAAGGGAATTGCAGGTTCAAGTCCAGCCTCGGCAGCTTAGTGAGGCTCTCAGCAACTTAGTGAGACCCTGTTTCAAAATAAATAAAATAAAATAACAAAATTAAATTAAATAGGAAGGGCCAGGGGTATAGATCAGAGGAAGAATGCCCCTGGGTTCTATCCCCAGGAAAGAAAGGAAGGAAGGACAAACGAATGAACTTTGGTGTGTAAAATTATGATATTAAGGAAAAGTAATGTTTGCACAATTTTTAGAAATGAAAAATACTGCTCTATATATCTTTATGGGTTGATTTCAGGAAGAAAGGAACACTATTCAAGGCTCATTTGAACCGTGGAACCAATTTACCAGTAGATTAAGTTCAAATCTCATATTTTTGAGATTCTGACCTTTTCTTTCCACTTTACTTAATCAGGAAATATTTTAAATTATACCATTTAGGATTCTAGGTTTCAGATCAGCTCGTTTGCCAACAGTCTGTCCTCTTCCATTGGGGTTCTGGCAGAAATAGACTAGGCCTGCTAGAATATCAAAGTTTATGAAGCCACAGGAACTACAACATCTTAGTTTTCCTTATTATTCTTCATCCACATCCCTACTCCCACTGTGCAAACCAATAATACAATCCAGGAAAGAAACTTGGAGTAATGGAATCAGAGAGAGTGTAGCATAGAATCCAAGACTCAGCCAGACTCAGAGAAAAAAAAAGATCAGCTAAAGTTTATGGGTCTATAATAATAAATCTATAATAAAATATTCATAAGCATGATGATGAAAACTTAACATTCAGAAAGGCTGCTTATACATGCACAAAGGTCTCACTATGACCTCATGGCCAGCTGGTAATTTTATTTAATTCTTTAGCCAAAGAATCTGAACCCTATTTTTAGAAGATATGTGAAATAGTTATCAGAAAGAACTTAAAAAAAATGGCATGAGGCAAATATCAGGCCTGATTTTTTATTTCTCTCTGAAAATCTCTAATTCAAAGACAGAAATGTTGGTGGTCTAAGTGACAGACATAGCATATGGCATTTGTTAAAATCTTGAAGAAAATTCTCTAATATGACTTCTACCCTTCAGTATACTGGCAAATTTCCAGGAGGAAAAAAGAAAAAAAAAGAAAGAAAGAAAGAAAGAAAGAAAGGAAGAAAGAAAGAAAGAAAGAAAGAAAGAAAGAAAGAAAGAAAGAAAGAAAACAACTACAGAAGTCACAAGATCCAATATGGAAAAAATACTAAATATATGCATATTTCTTAAAATCAATTTATAGTATTAAAATATTCAACTATATTTTTTTACTTTTCTAACTACCTTTTTTTTACTTTTTTAACATTAGTAGATAACTTTTAAATAGAAAACAATCTATGAGTACTATATGTAGTTCAGTTGCAAGCTTCAGATTTGAATATAAAATGTAGAAGGAATGAAGTACACATATTATCTATCATTTCTGTACTTGGCAACATGAAGAAGCTCTTAGATGACCCACAGCCTATCTCCTACTTCCCCTCTGCATCTCCTACATATTTTCAAGGAAATTACCAACTTCATTGAATTTTGAGGAAATAGGCTCCAGAGGAAATATTTTAGGACTATCACAATGGGTCTTATTTTCTTCTTCTAGTAATAACAATGATAATATCTCAAATTTCAACTTTCTTTTAAAGCATTCAGTGTATTGTTTCTGTTTTTGTTGTTAATAGAGTGCCTAGTATTCCCATGGCCTACTTAAAGCCACCTGACTCACTGACAGAGCTAAGAAAAGAATCTAAGCTTCCCATCTACTTATCTAAAGTTCATTCCACTCAGTTATATATTGGCCAATTCATAAGATATCCACCCCAGAATCCAAAGGCCTCTGAATAACAGCAAAAGGTCAAATCAGTTAAAGTAGCATTTCCCCTGGGTATAATCCCTGCTCCTTGTAATAAAGCAGAGATGTTTAAAAATTTTTTTAATTATTTTTAAAGTTAGCTTCTTATTTTTCTCTACATAATTGTTACCTGAGAAAAGAACTGTTGCCTTTGGGCCTAACATTAGATCTGGTAACTTGCCTACATGGCTTTTGCCAAGTTTTAATATGTTTCTCCTTATAAAGATAAGAAGGAAGACCTTATCAAAACTGCAGTCAGGAAGCCAGATCTGGTGGTAATGAATAGTTGGATTACTGCTTACCATAAATCACCAACTTTTTTTCACCCCAATTGGGACAATAAAACTAGCAGTCACTATTATTGACAAAAAGTATAGTAAAACAAAAATATATAAAAATACACATATGTATTTATGTGTTCGTTGCATTTAGCACAATGTCTGAGTTGAGTAAGCACTCAAGCAATTTTTATTCTTATTTTTATTTGGATTATT
The DNA here is from genome assembly GCA_004027185.1 of Glis glis. NCBI lineage: Eukaryota > Metazoa > Chordata > Mammalia > Rodentia > Gliridae > Glis > Glis glis. The sequence goes on from PVJS01024680.1 coordinate 3,020, forward strand.
TTATTTTTATTTGTACTCTATTAGTAATTATCCCAACAGATCCAATGCTGAGCTCAGAAATACCAGCCAGCAATTGTCACAAGAGAAGGGTCGATTTTTCAAAGGGTCCAGAGAAGGTCCCACGGGGGAGAGGGAAAACACAACTCAGGACTGGCAGGGTCCTCGGCTTAGGAGATGGAAAATAATCTCGGTATGCACCAGAGACACGGACAGAGATTCATTTAGGGAAGCAAGAAATACACACTCAAGGGAGAATATGGGCCATCTCCAGAGTGAGAGATACATCTTGGGTGCATGCCTCTCCTTTTATAAGAAACTTCCGTGAGAGGTGGGTAGGAGGAGGTATGTGAGGACAGCATCAACCCAGTAGTCACAGGATAATCTAGGGTGTTTCAGTCATATTTGGGGTCCTGATGGAGCCTTTGCTATCTTACCAATAGGCATCCCTTTTGTTTAGAATACTCACAGAGGGCTAACAGTGCCCAAGGAGACTGCCTTCTTGTGGAGCCTCTGTCCTCTGACCAACAGATAGCTCTCCTGCTTAACTATCCCTAGGCTGGATAATCAACAGTTCAAGGTATTTTGTAAGTAAATTTCCAGTTTGGTGTCCTGGCTATCTTTCTGGATCTTTCATATATCCCTTGCTGTCTGACCAATAGATACCTCTTTCAGGACAGTCAGCACTACTCAGAGTAATTATAAAGTCTTGTAAATTCTTCAGAAAGTTGGGACTAACAGGCCTGGGGGAGGGGATGGCTTGGATTGAGGAGTAAAGAAATTTTTCTACAGGTTTCCATATTGAAGTTATATTTTTCATACTCTTCCTTTATGTCTCCTTTTTACCTATTTCTTTGATCTCTTCTCTCCTATCTCACAATGAACCCATGAGGTCCCTGGTCCACTCTGCCCAAACTTGGCTTCCCCCCTCCACCCCACCTCTCCAATAAAAAGGATCCGGAAATTTTAGTAGAATTACTTTGATCATGCTAACAAATTTAACCCATAGATGAAATTATTTGACTAGCCTGATTTTTTTCTTAATATAAATATATGTAAGCTGTGGTAAAAATCATTCATGAGTTTTTCAATTGAATTGTCAAAAAATTCCCTTGTGTTTAAAGAGTGTGTGTGTGTGTGTGTGTGTGTGTGTGTGTGTGTGCGTGTCCCCACCAAGATGTTAATCTAACTTACTAGGGCTTAATTTACAATTGTACAATTTTTCCACTTTACGATAGTATGAAAGAATAAAATTCAATAGAAATTGTACTTCAAAATTTGATCTTTTCCTGGGCTAGTGGTATGTGGCAAGATACTCTCTCATGATGCTGGACAGCAAGTCACAGCTCCCAGTTAGACCTGTGATCATGAAGATTAGCAATGGAAACTCACAGTGTAATGTGCCGCTAAGCTATGTTGTTCTGTTAGTTAAGTACATTAAATGCACTTTGAAGTTACAAATTTTTCAACTGATGATGAATTTATTGACATGTAACTCCATTCTAACTCAAAGAGCATGAAAGTCTCCATGCATTATATCATCAAGTACTATGAATGTTCAATAATAATATAATTAACGTAGGACAGAATAAGTAAAAAAAAAAATATAGGTAGAAAATATGACTTTAACATAAAAACCTGGTGCTAAAGTTCCTCATATCTTTACTCCCCAAGCCAGTTCTCTCTCCCAGGCCTATCCCCTCCAAATTCCTGGGAAATCCATACATCTTAAAGTTAAGCAAAAACAAATAAAGAAATACAATAAGAAAAAAACTATAATTACCCTGTGGAATGTTAATAAGACAGATATGATATTCTGAGAAACCAACAATTTAGGAGACTTTCCAGCTATTGATGAGATTATATAGACCACAATTATATAGATCAGCATAAGGATCCAGTAGATGACCAGACCACCATAATTGGTTTATGATCACCAGACTGATGTCATCCTCACACACCTTCCCATACCCAAAATTCAATAAGTTTCCTTTAAAAGAACAACCATGAGTCATGTGTGGCGGCACCCACTTGTAATCCCAGTACTTGGGAGGCTGAGACAGGAGGATCGTAGGTTCGGGGCCAGCCACAGTCACTTAGTGAGGCCCTCCTCAGCTTAGTGAAACCCTGTTTCTAAATAAAAAATAAAATATGGCTGGAGGTATAGCTCCGAGGTAGAATGCCCTTGGGCTTTATCTCCAGCAACAACAACAACAAAAAAAAGAACCATGAATCTCCAAAATGTCTCTCACTCTGGAGATGGCCCACATTCTCCCTTGAATGTGTATTTCTTGCTTTCCTAAATAAATCTCTGTCTACATCTCTGACTGGCGCATTCTAAAATTCTTTTTCATCAGATAAGCCAAGGGCCCCACTGATTCTGAGTTGTGTTTCCCTCTCTCCCCAACTGAGAACTCCTCCAGACCCTTCACGGAATCAACCTTTCTACCATGACATAATGAATACATTTGAATTATTGCATACAAAAGGTTATCATTAAAAGGAAAGAAGCATTTATTTCATAGACCCAATGGATTTCCTTTTAATATTTTAATTTTAAATATGGTTTCATAAACAGAATATATTGTGTATGGTACTGAATTTTTTAAATTCAGTATCTGGAATCTAAAATCCCTATCCTTCATATTTCCCATTCTATTTTTCTCAAAAATTAGTTTTTGTTAAATTGGCAATATAGACAAGATGAAGCTGCAAAATCCTTAACTAAGGACTCTTTCAGTCTTTCTTGTGTAAGATGGATATTTTAGAACAAGAGAGCAAGTCTATGAACTACATACACACATATCTTTATCAATCTACTTTTGTTAAGAGATAAAATCAAGCGGATTTAAAAATACTGAACTTCATATTGGAAAGGAGATTTTCATTTTTAGGAGTTAAGGAGTTTTGCGTAAGTATAAATCAAGTTTGCTCCAAATTCTACATGTCTGGATGTTGGTGACTCTCTGCTCCTAGGTAAGCCTTCATCGTCTTAACTTGCTTGTTCACACTTCTTTCTCTTTTAACTCAAAACCTGATCTTCTCAATGTCTTACATAGTGAAGACTTTGAACACTAGCTGTTTGCAAATGTAGTGGAGTTCAGATTACTTTAGAGGCTAGAGCTTGTATAAACTTAGACTTTGTTCAATTATATAAACACTTCAGTCTTTGTTTAAAAGAAGTTATTTTTATTATATGCTTCTTTTTTATTTCTGGGCAGGGTGCCTCTACCTGACCTGTTTTCTTCTGTTCTATCAGTCTTTTATTTACATAGCAGTTTCCTTCAACTTATAACTTACAAGTTGACTTGATATGGAGCTGTTCCTTTCTGGATCAGAAGAAGAAAATATGTCATGTATTATTACTCTTTTTTTATTAAACCATCTGGACATCTGGAAGCAGAGCCCGAACCTGTCAGCCTCTCATGATATAAAACAAATATGCATATTCTATGGAGGAAACTCAAACAGAGGTTTTCTTTTCTTGTCTCTTTAACTCCTTGGGAAAAAAAGGAATTTCTGTGAAGTGGAGTCCATACCAGAGTAGAAGGGCATAGCAGTTACCTAAAAAACAAATACCCAGACTTCAGTACAGGGCAATCAAACACCTCCCAGACCTTTAAAAGTTTGTTCCAACTCCATCTGAGGTTCCAGAGGCAGATATATAGGAAGGGGAGGATCCGCTGCCAAGTCAAAATGCCCTTAATGGATGGCAACTGGGGAAAACAGTGGGTAGGTGTTTGCTCAGCCACTTAGTCGTTTGTGTGGTAAAACTTAATAACCAACAAAAAAAAATGTTTACAGCGTACAATGGCTGCAAGAACACAGGCAGAGTGTTAAAGCTAAGGTGTTCCCTTTCCTAAATTACCCTCTGACAATAACAGGGCTGTACCTTGGCAAGTTGCCTCTGAACAATTAAGTGCAATAGATAGACAGCGAATGCAATAGGATCTGACTTGTGTTTGCAGTCAGCTGCTTCACACAACTGAAAAAAAATGCATTCCTGGGTAATCAGAGACATAAAGGGACATAATATACTTTAATCGCTTAGTACACTAAATCCATAGGTCAATTATGAAAGTATCACAGAATCAGAAATAGGAGCTTGACTAACTGGTGCCTTTCCTTCTCTAGATTTATCTTCTATAAAATAACCATATATAACACTAAAAACAGCATTTTTATGTAAAAATGCCTCCAACTCACCAAAGTATTTTATAAATAGTGAAAAAGGATGATTTTATATAAAGCAATAAGTCCATTGAGTATTCATAGCCACAATTCTAATATGTTGACAATGATTTGACTACCTACTGGTCTTCCAAAAAATGCCATATATATATATATAAACCCTATTTATATGGACAATTTATGATTCTCAGAGTTGAACTGGAATTTTTATTCAAATCTATTTCCTGTTGCTCATACAGAATATTAGTATACACCGAAGCCATCCTTGAAGATGCTCTATTGCCTATATTAATCTCTATGAATTGATATTCTATCTTTTTTCCCACTTTTACAACAGAGAAACTGGCCTCTGGATTTGTCTGTTGTTTATCACCTTTTACTAGTATGTATGGAGCCTCCAGGACTTGGTCCATGCTATAAAAGCAAGACTTGGGTTTAGAAAAGCCTGTCCTATACACACCTTAAACTTATTCTTACCAGTAATATAAGTATATACCTCACTGTATATAGCTTTTCTTGATAGCTGTGACCATGCCTGAATGGCAAGCTCAGTCTTGTAGAACTCTGAGATTTTAGATTCCCTTAGGCTAGGTTTATGGAATTGGAAGCAATTTTGAGAGAGCAATTTCAAACCTTTGCTCTAAGGACGTGCTAACAGAATATTCCATTATAACTATCTCAAAGTGCATCTTTAAAAAAACAAAGCTAACATATTTTCATCAGGCTTAAGAAAAATATTGGCATTTTCAAAATAATTTAAAGTTCCTGTATATCCCAAGTTTTCTCAATGGCAAAATTCTAGGGATTATTTTTAGAAATTTTGCAGGCAAATTTTTAAGTCACAGATGTTTTGATTTGAATAGAGACTTCCCACATATGCTTATAGAACAACATTTACCATTATCATTGGATCTTTGCAACTCAGAATAAACTTGATTTTAAGCCCCACCTTCCCATGAGGTTGACAAAAGAAGGCAGCCAGTTTGGGAAGGTTATGAATTCCACAATGGCTTCTAGTAAAGATGTTTTAATGCGCCTGCCAAATTCAGCAACAGGCTTGCCAGAACACAGAATCTCAAGTAAGCCTACTCCTTAATCTTGTGTGAGAAAAGAAAACAGGCCCAACAGCAGCAAGGGCTGGATATTAGTGTCTGTCTCTGAGTTTCCTTCTTTCAGTAAAGGTCAGTCTTACCACCAAGAAATGACATGGATAATAATTGGCAGCATTCAGAGCATTCCTTCACCAGGAAGAGGGGGCCTCAAGTAACTTGGGTATCTATCTACATAAGAAAGCCCCTTATGTAAATTATCCCCTTATTATGTTTATTTTTCCATTAAACACAACTTTTGAATGTTTAAGTTAATTGGGATAGGAAGGATGGGTGGGGGAAGGGATAAGATCAATCAAACTGATAGGAAAAAATTCAACTGTGGTTGGCTTTCGATTTTGTTTTTGTACTTGTTTTGGAATATGGGTGTGTCTGGTATCCTGGGAATTTGCATTTCAGGCAAAGTAATAAAAGCCGACCATAGAGACCTGAGGCAGAAAAGCTAGAAAATCATTTTAGCTCTCTATGGGCTTAACTCTACCTGGATACACCATTCCCTGCTGGAGATGGGCATCTCCTCATCTCCAATTATTACCTGACTTAGTTAAGCAGAGCTGGAGCATTTCTTCTTTCTCAAAAAGTAAATGAAAGCAAGATTTTCCAGGAATGATGACACAAAATGATGATGAGTTACTGTTTCCTAAGAAAATCAGTGGAATGAAATCAATTTCCTTCTTTGGGAATTGAAACATGCTACACATTTCAGAGACACTTGAGCATCTCACACATTTTACTAAATGTGATTGCTTCCAGAGCTTTTTACCTACCTTCTACTCACTCACATACTGACCACCTCACACATCCCACACCCCTAAGAAAGGAAGATATAAGATGATCCAGGTAGTGGTACAGAAGTATGGAAATCCAGGAAACACCAGAAATAAATAATGTCACTGAGGAAATGACATGGTGAGATACAGCCCAAGAATATTTTTCACCTAGAAAAGAAAACCGTTACCAACATGGCTGGATCAGTGGCATTGCAACAAGATGAAGTATCTCTTAAAATTCATTTAATCTAGAATTCTTCCATTTTCAAAAAGATAAACATATTTGGCAGGTGAAATAAACTAAATGTTCACTTGCAGAGATACTGCCATTAAAGTGACTGAAAAAAATTGTAGTATATTATTTTGAGGTTTTACAGTCATTTTCCTAATGCCAAATTATTTGAATTATGGTGATGAACTGAGCACAGTGTACAGATGCCATAAAGCCCAGAAAGTTGTCCACCAGAGAATGTTTCATTATAGTCAGCGTTGCCTCAAAAAGACAGATATCTTCACACAACACTAATTCAGGAACTTGGCTAATACATTGGATATGGAAAGCAGTGCTTTATTTCCAAGTTTAGGGATATTTGCACAATATCTAGACGATTGGATTATATATGTGACAAATCAAGGGTTAGATATCATTTATATAAATTAAATTCTGAAAACTAATGATGTGATATTCTAAATTAAAAATCAGAAATCCTTCTCTTTTGAAAAATAAACATGGAAAAGAAACATAATTTACTTTTATCAACATATTTGATATAAAATTTTGTTAAATTAGTAAGCCCTACTAATTTATAATTGATGTTTTCAGCTTACATCTTTATTGTAGAAATAAATCTCTCACAAGATTATTTGTGAAGTCTAGCTCAACTCACACTGATGTTTCACTCACCATGAAAAAATTTCGTTCTGAAAAAAAAAACAGATTAAAAGACGCCAACAAAAACGAAGAAGAATAATTGCATATTCATAAGTCTTAGTAGGTAGGAAATAAGCAGAAGGAAATCCAAATGCTCCTTGACATAGTTGGCATAAACGATGATTGAAAGTTTGAGTCATAAGAACAAAATCAAAACAGATGGGACAGTTTGTATTAAAAAGGCCAATATTTATTCTAGAATGTTCCTAGGACTTACTGTGATAGGTGTTAGAAAAACATGTAATGTAAAAAATGGTCCTTATTTTTTAAAAGATTTGCTCTTAGGTATCCCAAGGTTGATTTAGAGACTAGAGGATGTACAACATCTATTTCTTTAGAAAATATCCATTTACAGGATTCTTTCTTACAATCTTCAGCACTATTACTTTGGAATAGGTGCATTTCAACTACGAATGTACACAGTAACAGAGCAGCAGAGTCATACTTGAGAGCCATAAACTCAAATAACATAGTGTGGGCTTTGGAATGTATTATAGGGTTTTCAGCAGGTTCACGATCCCCATTAAGCTTTGTATATATTTATTTTTTAAAAAGTTCCAGGCAGAAATAGTCAGAGATTAGAAGCCCAAGAAGGATTCTCTGCTTCATTTCTGGCTTGAAGATGTAAGGGCCATATATCAAAGAATGTGAGCAACATTTATTGCCAACCGATCCTTGATGGATGGACAGCAAGGGATTGGGGATCTCAATCTTGAAACCACAAGAAAGTGAGGCCCAAGGCAAGACTCAACGTGTCATTGGGTTTTTCCACAGAACACCAGAGAACAACTCAGCCCAGCCAGCACTTTGATTTCAGCCTTCTGATACCATGAACGGAAAACTCAGCCATGCCATTGAAGGGGTTAAGAACATGCCACCCAAAATAGGCGACTTAGGCATATTGGTTAGTTTTGAGCTGAAGGTACTCAAGAAACAGCAGATGCAAGAAGAGAGGTCTCTGGTCTCCCCATTTCTACCTAAAAGCACATCATAGCACTTCCCAAGAGAATCTATACCAGGAAGTTAAGGACATTCTTATCATTGGAGACTGATAGTTGCCCCCAAAGTGGAGCTGCACAAACAAACCTATTAAATAACCCTTACCTTTCATTAATTTCCCCATATATTTCTTAGTCATCTTCCCCACAATTTACCATGCCTAGATGCTTAAACTCCTTTTCCTTTGTCTTGTCTCTTCTCCACAAATGTATTATTCTTTGTTTCTTAAAAAAAAAATAAAGTATGTATGCCGGGCATGGTGGCGCACGCCTATAATCCCGGTACTTGGGAGGCTGAGACAGGAGGATCGCAGGTTCGAGGACAGCCTCAGCAAATAGTAAGACTCTAATCAACCTAGCGAGACGCTGTTTCAAAATAAAACTAAAATAAGGCTGGGGGTGTAGCTCGGAGGTAGAATGCCCCTGGGTTCATTCCCTAGTACCCCCCCAAAAAAAGTATGTAAGTTCTCAATCCTAATTATGTCTTTGGGTCTTCACTATTTTCCCATGAAAGGGAGTACATAAAAATGTGAAATAAAGTTTGTATGACTTTTCTCCTGTTCATCTGTTTTATGTCAGCTTTATTCTCAGGCCCAGCCACAGAACCTACGGGTTGGCAGAAAAGGTTTTCCTCCACTACACCATGCTGAGTGGTTGAGCTATAGAACTGCGCTGGCTGTGTTTCTTCTGTTCTCACTAATCCAGGGGGGTAACTGTTGATTTAAAGATCTCACCAATCCACAAACCTAGGCAACAGAGACTGCTTGTAATGTCAATGTCTGCCTCTAAGGCTATATCACTTTTTACCTCTGGAGATAATGAAGTACTGACACATTTTTTATTAACTGTGCAAGCTGACTTGGTGTTTCAAGTTTTAAATTGAAGCTGGTGAGGAAGACATAAAATGGACTAAGAGTTATGTAATTTAGCTAAGGAGAAAAAACGTAGTAGAAATAAAAGACAGGGAATAGGTTATGAGGCAACCCAGAAAGGGCCTCCAGGTAGAAAACTAAGATGATCACAGGACTCACCTAATTTGTTCCCTTTCTCTCAAGAATCATTGTCCTGTACTGACTGTTGCCCGATGTGGGAAGTTGTTTATTATATTTTGCCAGTAGGAGGTCAAGGTAAGCACCAATCAAGTAAAAAGCAGACTTCCTTTAACTCAAAGTTCCTCTTAGACATGCTCCTTTTATAACCTATGGCTACCTTGCCCAGTCTTGCTGTCATGTATGTTTCCCTCATTGGGAGAATCTGGTTATCATTGCGCTGTGGGGCTCCTGAATTGAGATTGCTTTATATCTATATCTATATCTATATCTATATCTATATCTATATCTATATCTATACACACACACACACACACACACACACACACACACACATTAGCATGTAGCATTAGACATACCATTCTCTCCTGACAGTCATGCATTTAATGAAATACCCTGGATTTTGAAAGAGCAGCAGCAATTTAAGTGCATATTTTCAACCAATCTTCCACTCTTTCCTAACAGTGGTAGAATGAAATGTTAAGGTACCACCTTTTAAAACACCTTTTAAATGGTAAATTAGCGATGAAGAGTAATACACTACATAATCCTTACATGTGAAAGAGGTAGCCAAATTGTTTTTATTCCACAGAAGGGGCGGCCTAAGATCATTAGGTCTCAAGGAAAAGACTACAGAAAAGGGAGGTGAGGACTGAGAACACATCTCATCCTACAGCTAGCTCCTGTCAGTAGTTTTCCTTCTCTATGTTATGAATAAGCCAGCTTTGTCCTTCACCCGTAGCCCTTAGGTCAACGCCTCCTCTTCCAGGGAGCCATGCAGATCCAGGGAGTTTGTCCCGCCCCACTTGGGGGAAACCCTTTTAAAAATGAAATGGGAGCCAGGCGTGGTGGCGCACACTTGTAATCCCAGTACTTTGGGAGGCGGAGACCGGAGGATACGGGTTTGCGGCCAGCCTCAGCGCTCTCTCTCTCTCTCTCTCTCTCTCTCTCTCTCTCTCTCTGTCTCTCTCTACTTAGTGAGGCCCTCCACAACTTCATGAGACCCGGTTTCAAAATAAAGTATAAAAAATACGGCCAGGGGTGTAGCGTGGAGGTAGAACGCCCCTGGGTTCAATCCCCAGTACCGCAAAAAAAAAGTAAAAATGAAATGAGGGGAAAGTGAAGAAACAGGGCTCCAAAAGCTAAGGGAAGAAGTCATAGAAATCTTTTAGGAATTAAAAAATATGTCTTTAAAACATTTAATGATATTACAAAGAAATGTATAGTTCTAAGAAAAGAATGTAAGTCATCGCTTTCTACTTCATGCTTTCAGCAAGCCAGTTATGTGTACTCCTATGTTTTTCCATCTTTGTAATATTGTAGATTTAGTTAAACAACATGGTTCCTATGATTTTTTCTATTGCTAGCATAACATATAAATGCATTCGATCATAAAATAAATATTCCAACTTTATAATACAACATTAAGAGAAAAATTGTAAATGTATTCTATGTATTATAGGCATAGTTCAACTTGAAATGGTTCTCATATAAATAACCTGGGTCATTTCCCTACACTGTTATTAAGCATAATAGCATTACAGAGGATTGTTGGTACTTAAAAGAATTTAAGTAAGAGTAAGAGCAATAGAGCCACCTGTCATGCTTCTCAAATTTCTAGGGAAATAAATCAAAAAATCTGTTGGTAAGGAATACAGTGGCTACAGCAAACAATAAAATAATTCAGTTCTATTTCTTAATGCTTTTCCCCTTTCACGTACAAAAGATGGTATCCCTAGACCTATAACTAAGAGTGGAATTGAACAACTATTCAGTATAACCTTGTAATTAATGAGGTGAAACGGGGTAATAAGAGTAGAGGAGGAGGTGGAAGAGGAGGAAAAGATTAAAGGGTAGATAGGAGAGTAAAGGTTATTTTATGTGTTGCTTTAGCACATTCCCAGAGAGTCCTTGGTTCAAAAAATAAGTAAAAGGATAATAGCCAGCCCTCTGCTTTAGCTAACCATTATATAGATTTGAATGATGTTCTAGGAACTGCTAAACTCTTCCATTTATATAGGCTCTGTCTCTGATTAGCAAACTTGAATAAGCTGGTAATAAAGCTGAAACTGTGTGTTATCTCTTCTTTATAATTAACCGTCAGGTTGGAAACATAATACCTTTATAGGTAAACACTCTTTATCAGGCATTCTTCAAGTTATAAAAGTAGGGAGGGCACAGTGTGCTCTATGAGATTGTTATCCAATAGCAGAGCTGAGACAAGCACAAATTTATGGATTCACATACCACTCTATAAGTGCATTATGCTTATAATATTATATTAAACTTTGAGGAAACTTGAAGTTTCACATATATTATGTTTCTATAACCAATAGAAATTGTATGATAGGAAAAAATAATTGTCAGGAAAGGAGAAATTCTAAGGATAAGATTTAGGTTGAAACAGAAAATCAGAGTAATGGGTATCAGTAGAACCAGTAGACATTTACCTGTAAGACAAACAACAACAATAATTAAAAACAAAAACTTTAGAAGAGGTGTGAATGAGGCAGAAATGTGAAAAGGTAGGATGCATCTGTCAGTCAGTTTTTTGTTGCTGTGACCAAAATGCCGGACAAAAACAACTTAGAAGCCAGGCATGGTGGCGCATGCCTGTAATTCCAGTACTTGGAAGGCTGAGACAGGCAGATCTTAGGTTCAAAGCTAGCCTCAGCAACTTAGCAAGGCTCTCAGCAACCTAGTGAGAATCTGTTTCCAAATAAAACAGGGCGGGGGGTGTAGCTCAGAGGTAGAATGCCTCTGGGTTCAATCCCCGGTACCAAAATGAATAATCAATCAATAAATAAATACAAACAAACGAACAAAAAACAACTTAGAGGAGGAATGATTCATTCAGGCTCAGAGTTTCAGAGGTTCAGTCCATGGTCAGCTGACTCCAAGGCAGAAACATCATGGCAGCAAGGTTTGGTGGAGGACAGCTGCTCAGCTCATGGCAACCAGGACGCAGAGAGAAAGGGACCAGGGACAGAGACAATCCCCAAAGCCACACCTTCAGTGACCTGCTTTTCCAGCTATGCCCTACCTACCTACAGTTATCACCCAGTAAATCTATTCAAATTAGTAATCCATCTAGGAATTAATTCACTGGCGAGGTTAGAGTCCTCATAGTCTAATCTTTTCATCTCGGAAAATTGCTGAATTGCCTAACACATGAGATTTTTGGGGGGACATTTAGATCCAAGAATATAACAATATGACTCAGAATAGTCATTCTAATTGGGGTAAATCACTATGCTCAGGAACTGGGAAAATGGAAAAAGGAAAAAATAATAGAAAATGGTAAATTCTATTACTGTGTCTAGTAATAGAAAAGGCTTTGATAAGCATAATGGGCGAGTCAGCACGCGCCCAACATATTTGATGCCAATATTGCTCTGTGACTTATTAACACCTATTATGCTGAAAATCGATTTCCCAATCAGCAAACTAAGATTTACTGAGTAAAGTAAGAACAAAAGCAAACTAAGAACAAAAATACATGATTAAGATTATTATTATTGCTCAGTGTAAGGGAGAAATGTGGAAAATATCTGTGTGAATAATGATGCAGACATGGTAATAGGGTAGACGGTAAGAACAGCAATGAAGAACACAGACAGAGCTGCTGTTGACAGTCAGAAAATCATGACCTTGGAGCAGTGGCTTAGATCATATAATTCTTGGCATTTGGGTTGCCTAGAAAGAGATAGCTGAGGGTATTTGTATTGGAATGTGCATGTATGGCATTCCGGGAATGCAGAGAATTAATAATAATAATAATAACTTGGGAATCATTCAACCTGTCCTTACCCACCAGCTGGACCATCATTCATTTCATCACAGTGTCCAGATGAAAATTGCTATAGTTTCTCATGTGTATAATGATACAAATTCCCCAGCTATTCTAAAACAGACAAGTTCCAAGTGCCCTATTCACTGAGAAAAATCTAAGCATTCAGAAACCTCGAGGAAACTCCCTTATTGACTGCCAAACTTTTTGTTTTCCCCTCTCAGAAGCTCCTGAAATGATTTCATGATTTCAACATGGTGCACTTAATTGGGTTTGCAGGTGGAAATATGAGCTGTATGTATTGGACTCTTAACTAAGTTTGTGCTTTTGGGGACATTTTCATTTGAAACATTAATATACTGTCTGAAATTCGAGTTAGCTCCGTATCTACAAAACAAATGATTCAACAGTTCCTCGGGAGTTTTCCCAAAGGAAATGGAGGCAGATAACCTGAAATAATGACAAACAAAATGATTTTTTGTTTGTTTGTTTGTTTATTGTGGTACTGGGGATTGAATCCAGGAGGATTCTACCTCCAAGCTACACCCCCAGCCCTATTTTTTATTCTTTATTTTGAAACAGGGTCTCACTAAGTTGCAGAGGCCTCACTAAGCAGCTGAGGCTGGCCGCGAACCCTGATCCTCCTGTCTCAGCCTCCCAAGTACTGGGATTACAAGTGTGCGCCACCACGCCCGGCTCACGAAACGATTTTAAAGGATCAGAATTAAGGTATAGTGATATTATGCGTTGCTCTTTCATATTTATCCACATTGTTCTTAAGTCTGCCTTTAGGGGTATTTGTTTTGAAATTATTTAACCATTAATATTTTGAAATTACACTGGGCAGGAGCTTGTCTTGTTATATATTGTGTAATCCTAAAATATTTGGAATAACAGATATTTAATTAGGGTCTTTGAAATTATATATTCTAATTTTGTTCATTTATTGTCAGTGATTTTTGTTTTATTTTTTCAAAATATCTTTTAATTGTATTAGTGTATTGCAATTATACATCATAGTGAGGTTCAACATGATAAAAACATACATGCACACAGCTCTTGGTGGATTTCCTTCCACATTCTACCCCACTCCCCCTTTCTTCCTCCCCATACATGTCAGTGAAATTGGTAGTAATAACTTCACATACTGCTATGGTATTGTTGTTGTCAGTGAGTTTTGGTCACAAACTTTTTGGAAAGTTTATTATCTCTGAACCCTCTGCTTAGAAAACTGTGTGTGCTCCACATGTTGCATAGAAGTTTTGAAGATGTGTCAACTCCCTGAAACCCGTTTAAGATAATGGATCTGGTAGGGGTGTGGGGGTTCCATGACTCCAGATCAACTATCTCAGATTTGTCCCAAATACCTACCTTATCTGCAAAGAAAGAAATACAACTCAGAGAGGACAAAAAGTGAGTTGCAGAGGTCATAGGACAAACGAGTAGCGGAGCCACCAGTGGGAATCTAACTCATCTTCCTGTGTGCTTCTATTACCTGTAGGTAATTTAAATCACCACCAATAATCAAGGCTCTGGATAACTTCTCCTCTTCTCCACCCAACCCCCTGCCAGGCTGTATAGTCCTAGTCAAGAGATAGTAAGGTCTGAAGTTTAAGAAACCTGTCTCTATTTCTGATTGATTGATTGATTGATTGAGGTTATTGCATGACAACATAGAAGACTTTTCCTGTATCGATATATCTATCTGTGCAGTGGAAATAATTATTTCTCACCAATTCTAACCACTTAGGGATACTATTGCATGTGAAAATCAAATCAAAAGCATATCATTTCAGGTGAAAGTTACTCAAAAAACAGTATAATAATAACCTGTGTTTTCCAGGGCATTGCAACCAGGAATTAATGTGAAGTCACAATTTTGGTAACAAATAAAGTTTTTCCTGATTCTCACATTCCCTGGAAAAATGACTGGGACATCGCACTGTTATTACTGGAGGGCTCAAGCTATGTTCCCTAAGTCCTCATAGGCAAAGCCACCTCAGCTGCTGTTTTTCTCCTCCATTGGCTCTAGCTTCTCAGGGGAGGTCTCTGAAACCATTGCTTCGGGCGACCATTTTGCTTACTTCTTGCACCATCTCTCTACCAAAGTAACTACCAGAATCCCTGGCCTGCCTAGCTGCCAGCAAAGATGCTATGTGTGCAATTTCTACTGATATCCAACAAAGTAGACCAGAGACA
The DNA here is from genome assembly GCA_004027185.1 of Glis glis. Taxonomy (NCBI): domain Eukaryota; kingdom Metazoa; phylum Chordata; class Mammalia; order Rodentia; family Gliridae; genus Glis; species Glis glis. The sequence goes on from PVJS01024680.1 coordinate 18,054, forward strand.
CATTACCTGACTCTAGGTGTACCCCCTTAAACAGCAGACCACACTCAGCCACATTTGCCCCAAAGCAATGATACTTAGCATTCCTAAGGTCCCACAGAAATGTTTCTATTTCTAGTGGCTGCTGCACACTTGGTGCCAAATAGATGCTGGTGGAGATGCATAATGAAGAAAACTGAATTTGCAAGATTATTATTATTTCAATGTGTTTATATAATCCCTTGACTGTGTTGGTGGTAAACATATTTAGTCTTGGTTATGCTGGAGATATACATGTAAGAATTTCACACACAGACTTCATAATAGGTTTATCTAAAATGATAAATGTATCAGCTTGTAAAAATATACTGTCATCTCTTAAATTTCAATTTTGGATAAAGATAATAGAGAAAAGTCATTGAATACATATAATTATTTAAATTGTAAGTTTGACTTCATGCTACTAAATTCACTAAGAGACATTTTTATTCTATATTGTGGATCTTTGGATTCAAAAGATATTTAACTGAAAAATACAGTGGAAATTTAAAACATGAATAAATCAGTGTGTGAACTTTAGGGGAACATCACTTTCAAAGGAATTAAGAAGAAATATTTACATTTTGGAGTTCCTTTCCTTACAAGTTTCCTAATCAAGGTAAACACATTCACAAAAAGAATTGGAACTTATCACTACTTTGGCATATTTCTTGTTTTACTAAATGTTGTGTTACAAATATAACCAGTATTATATATTGGACTTTACTGAATACAGAAGACATAGCCCTGCACAAATAAGATATGAATCACACATGCAGGCATTTTACACTAACATGGGAAATACATGGTGACAAGTGTCAGGAATAGTACCTTGTACTTCTAAAAGGAATTGCCAGCAAAGAATGAAAAATTAAAGGAAGAGGATACTTTTTTTTTTTGCGGTACTGGGTATTGAACCCAGGGGCATTCTACCTCCAAGCTACACCCCCAGCCCTATTTTCTTTATTCTTTTATTTTTTTTGAAACAGGGTCTCACTAAGTTGCGGAGGGCCTCACTAAGTAGCTGAGACTGGCCGTGAACCCGAATCCTCTGGTCTCAGCCTCCCAAGTACTAGGATTACAAGCGTGCCTCACCACGCCTAAGAGGATACTTGAAGAGAGTAGTGTTTGTATGGAAGTCCAGAATTGAGAGTGAATGTTATTTTTTAAGAAATTAAATCAGTTCAGTTTGGTTGAAATGCAGAGAGATACTAAGGAGAGATACTAACTAAAAGTGAAGCTGGAGAAGTAATTAATCAGGGGACAAATTAAGGAGAAAGCAAAGGTCCCTGGTACAGGAGTTTATTTTTGTTGAGAAAAAAAGTGGGGAAATGTTAAGAGGTTAGTAATAGTGCAGTGGCATGATCAGCTTTGCGTGTCAAACAGTTTTTACTACATCCTGAAGAAGCTCTCCACGAAAGTTCAGAAGACTCACGGCAAGGATACCAGTCAGGACGCTGTCACAGTAATTCAGATGAGGTGCAGTGGAGACATGCGTAAAGGTTTCCACAGTAGAGACTGAGAGAAGTAAATAGAACCAATGACGTAGAAGGATAATGGCAATAGGCTGCATACCAGTGGTAAAAAAAAAAAAAATGCAGAGTATGGATACCACGTAGATTTCTGGCTTTAGGTTCTGAGTGGGTGGTAGACCATTCGCCGTAACAGGGAGCAAAGAAAGAGGAGCAGATGGGGGAAGGCAAAGAAAGTAAAATGGAGCCCAATGAGCAAGGTTCCCACTATGGGGTTTCCAAATGCAGATGGGCAGTGAGAAGGTCCATATATGTGAGCTGGAATTTAACCAAATGTCCAACATGGCATCTATCAGCCAGAGAAAGAGATATTCCGGTAAAATGAAGAGGGTTGATGTGTGCCCGAAGAGGCAGAACACTGCTAAGTTGCCTTCCGCACTTTTCTCCACCTCCATCAGAGACAAATAAATATGTGTTGATAGTAGCACCTTCCTCATGGCAAAAGTGTTTTGGGAACCAGTGGAATCTACTTGTATATATTTAAGAAGGCAATCTTAGTGGAAATATTAATAAGTTAAGGAGAAAAGGAAACCCGCTTAGATATTTTCACATAGGATTTGTCTGCCAGGAAGGGGGAGAAAAGAATCCACCCTCTGAGAAAAAGTGGTTTTGTGCCCAATGGGAGACAGCGAGATAAATCAGATGTGATATTTGTTCAACACTTCCACTGAAGTTATATACATATGTAAAATTACCAATGCCAACCTCAGTATCATGTATGGGGAAGGGGAGGGAGTGTGGAGGGAGTCGGGGCGGGGGAAGCTCACCGAGGACTGTGTGCATGCATGGCCTGTCACTCTGAACTACATTATGATGTGAGACTACAATGCACCAATAAAAGTATATTAAAAATAATAAAAAGAATATAAAGGCCCTTAGTAAAACACAGGAGATAAAAAAAAACCTATGCTTCTGATTTCAAAACTTTCTCTGTTGTTCAAGTCTTTCTTCAACCTTTTTGCTGCTCTGTGTTTCGGGCCTCAGATACCTAGAATCACAGAATCATAGAGTCAAAGAAACTCGAACCATTCAAGGCCTCCCTCGTACTACATCATCCTAATTACAGGCAGCCTCTGGATCAATCACTGTTCAATAAGCACATTTTCTTTTTCTCAGCAGTCACAGAGGTATTGCTTTAGGTATATCATAATCACTTTACTAGTTACCTGCAGTTGCTGTTTATTGGCAGCGTGCATTCTGTGGCCTGTCCATCCAAGAGGAAAGGAGTGACATCGTTCATCAAGGGCCCAGTCTGTCCAGTGAAATAGCCATTGGCTGTCTGGTAGGAGAACTGCTGCACAGATGGCCTAATTACGATGTTGAGGCAAATGATATTAATTAGGGTCTGAAGTAATCTAAAGCACAGGTTTTCAACAGTGAATGTTAAGAAAACGTGGGGAGTTTTAAAAATATTGATAGCCAGGTCCCACTCCAAACAAATTAAATCACAAACTGTGGGGATTAGGCCCAGGTATTCATGTTTTCTTACAACTCTCAGGTTGTTCTAATGTGAAATCTAAGTTATGAGCTTATATTCATTAGGATTTTGATGGCTGACCCAGTGTGTTCCTATTATATAATTCAAGACATATAGATTCTAACTACGCTCCCTAAGGAAGGATTGGGCTGTAAATTCATGTGCTTAAAGACTGCAGAGTCTCTTTTTATACACTCAGCAGCCACAGAGGTATCTGTGCAGATAATAAAGGCAAATGCTAAAGAAGCAATTTGACTGGCCAAATATTTTTTAAATTTTCTTACTAAAACTTGGTGAATGGACAGTGGAAATAAGTAAGATTGTTGTTTTACATTTCTAAATTCATCATTAAAAGAACTGTATGGCCAGGTATGGTTGCTCACTCCTATAATCCTAGTGCTTTGGAGGGTGAGACAGGAGGATTACAGGTTAAAGGACAGCTTCAGCAAGTAGCAAGAAGACCCTTGGCAACCTAGCAAGACCCTGCTTCAAAACAAAACAAAAAATAAAATAGAGCCGGGCGTGGTGGCTCACACTTGTAATCCCAGTACTTGGGAGGCTGAGACTGGAGGATCCGGGTTTGCGGCCAGCCTCAGCTACTTAGTGAGGCCCTCCACAACTGAGTGAGACTCTGTTTCAAAAAAATAAAGAATAAAAAAATAGGGCTGGGGGTGTAGCTCGGAGGTAGAATGACCCTGGGTTCAATCCTCAGTACTGCAAAATAATAATAACAATAATAATAATAATAATAATAATAAAATATAAAATAGGGCTGGATGTGTAGCTCAGAGGTAGAATGCCCTTGAGTTCAATCCCCAGTACCACAAAAAAAATAAAGAAATAAACAAAGAGCGCTGTATGAGAAAAAAATAGAAATAAAAGGGAGCTGTGTGAGATAAATAAAAAAAGAGCTATATCTAAGAAGGAAACAGAGGAGACAAAGGTATGTACAGAGAAATACTCATGGTATTTAATACAGAAGGAAGGGAAAAAAGGAAGAAAAGGAGGGAGGAAGGGAGGGAGGGAGGGTAGGAAAGAAGGAAGGAAGGAAGGAAGGAAGGAAGGAAGGAAGGAAGGGGTCAAAAGGAAAATAAAAGATCAGAGAACTTATGAAGTGCATATCTGGTTATAGGCCATCAGCTGACTCTAAAGTGATTTAGACTTAAAACAGAAGATTTTCATCTTCATGTCTCATGCTTGAATAATTTTCCCTCAGTGATCAGCAACTCTCTTCAAGTGGTTATTCTAACTTGTGGAAACTGGAACATTTTTCACCTAATAAACATTAAATAACCTCAAGCATCCTAGAAAACATCTCTCCAGACAATGCCCAAGTGTTCATGATATAGAATTCCAAGGTAAACAGCACTATCTGCTATTTATCAAACACCACTGTGTACTAGGTATCATTTGCAGTGTTGCTATGCAACCTGGTGCTTTAAATATTATTAGTCCCATTTTCTAAACAATGAAACCAAGGTCCAAGTTCTTTTCCCAAAGTCATGAAGCTGTCTGAATCCAAAACATGAACATAAATCTTTTTGTGCGTCTATGTGTGTGGTACTGGGATTGAACCCAGGACATTCAATCACTGAGCTACACCCCGTCATATATATAATTTTTTTTTAATGTTGAGACATGGTCTCACTAAGTTGCCCAGACTGGTGTTAAACTTGTGATCCTCCTCTCTCAGCTTCTCAAGTCTCTGGGATTGCAGGTTATTACTGGTTCAAAATATGAATTCTTAACCATTCAGATAAACTGTCTCTTTTCATAAAAATATATTTTTATTGTTGCATTGTAATTATACATCATAGGCTCAAAGTGATACAAACATACATGCACACAGTAAAAAAAAATGTAAAACCAACAAAAAAAGAAAACCAGGATTTTTCTACTTTTATAGTAACAATAAGAGGTCTCAATAAAGTATCTCTAATATATCAATTAATGGCATTTGGAATAACAATATGTATGCATATTAGTCAAAGGTAGGAAAGAGTAGTGGGTGAATCTGCTCCCTGTGAGGGAGTTTGAACGAAATATAGATACATAAAAGAAAGTAAATTTATCACTGCATCTTTCTCATTAAAAAATGTAGATTTCCGGGCGGCGGGGCACTAAGTGTTTGTTTTTTCTGAAAAGGGGCCAGTAAGTCAAATAAGTCTGGAAACTTCTGAAAGGTATAATGCATTGCCCCTTTTGAAAGAAAAAAATTCACAATGTACTGTGCTGAATTAAATATACACAAACATAAAAATAGATTTAAAAACCCTGTTTTCTTATAGCTCTCCTATAACTATGAGATTAAAAGAAATTTATAAACAAAAATTTTAAAAATTCTACCAGCAGCATTGATTTAATATGGCAGATGATACTGTTTAGTAAGTAAAATCATTACTGTCAATGTGAATCATACTGATATTCCAGACTTTACTCATCAATGAATCATCATACCATTTTGCTTTCATATGGCATGAGGACCACACTATTGAAGGTGTGTGTGTGTGTGTGTGTGTGTGTGTGTTACTAGGGATTGAAGCCAGAGGCATTCTACCTCTGAGCTCACCCCCAGCCCTATTTTATTTTTTATTTTGAAACAGAGTCTCACTAAGTTGCGGAGGGCCTCTCTAAGTTGCTGAGTCTGGCCTCAAATCAAAATCCTCCTGTCTCAGCCTCCCAAGTACTGGGATTACAAGTATGCACCACCACATCTGGCAACTACTGAAGTATTAAAGCCCCTCTTTTACCCTCTCATTCATCTTTGACAATTAAAATAAGTTGCCTATGCATTAGCCTCTTTGCTAAATAAGCTCACACAGATATCCCTACATAAAATGTCTTTTACAAAGGTGCCTTCTCCCTACTTACTACACAGTGCCACTTCACATTTCTCTTTTTTCACTAAAAATGATCTCTCCGGAGATTTATTTCCTATAACTATGTTTACCGTGACTTCTAAGACAAAGACAATAAGAGAGGGTATTTGTTTTCTTTTGGATTTTTTCTCTTTCAGGAGGATTCTTCCCTGGGTGCACTATGGAAGGGAGGCAGTGCACCGCCTTCCACTCAGAATCCAAAGGGAGGAGGAGCACTTGGCTTATCAGTGGCCAGGACTCAGGCACGAGACCCAAGTACAGCCAGTTGGACTAGCCCACTGTTTTTATTTTGGACCAAATGAGACAATGACTAAGGGATCCTTAGGATCAATAGTGCAAAAGTCAAACTCATGAACACTAGTAATGATCTAGTAACAGCAGTAGGCTCCAGCAATTTGGGGCTGTAATTCCAGGACAAACTGACCCTGCAGCTTTGATTTCTGCTTCCAGGCTGTTCTTAATTCTTTGAACCCTTTATAGGATTCCAGAAAATCCTAATTTTGCTATAACAGCAAGAATTGATTTCCCTTCTTATGACCAAAAATCATGACTAAAGCAGATATTAATAATAGGAGAGGGTTGTAAGAAATGAGAATATGAGGAATATGGAATTTAATTTCTAGCTGTTGCTATTGGAGGGAGGCTACAGGTAAGTAATTTCATTAATAGTATTGATTGGGAATCTGACAGCCCCTGGGAAATGGTGGAAAAACTAAATAAACATACCTATACCTTTCCTGCTAACTTTGATTCATTTCTAAAAATGTTGCAGCTAGATTAATTTTTTTTCATTAATTTCAATGGAAAAAAATTATGATTCATTTAATCTAAACCAAGATACCCAAATAATTTTCCATTGATAGAAAACTATATGAATTGAACATCAGAAAAGTTCATATAATTAATAACAACAATTGAAAGTAAATAAAGCTTTTATGTAAAACTTAGTGCAGTGAAGATTTCATGTCCTCACTAAAGAAGGAAGAACAAACTGGGACACAGAAGTCAGTTAGTGGGGGAAAAGATCAAAGCAGTCATTCATTGGAAAGTATGTTCTTATTTACACCATTTTATTCACCAATTTTCAATCTCAAACTGCACTTAAAAATAATGTCAGTACAGCCAGGTGTGGTGGTGTACACCTGCAATCCCACTACTCGGGAGACTGAGACAGGAAGATTGCAGGTTCCAGGCCAGCCTCGGTGACTTAACGAGATCCTGTTTCAAAAATTTTAAAAAATATATTTTTAATGGGCTGGAGGTGTACCTTGGAGGTAGAATGCTCCCATAGCAAAAAATAAAATAAAATACGGAAATAGCACATGCACAAAACAGACTTAAGGATCACAGTAAGTGTATACTTTCATCCCTTTCACTTGGTGTGCATACACAAAGCACAAATTTGCACACACTCATATGTTGTTTTGGATAATATTATCCAACATACACTGTTGTGTACACTATTGATGAGTGTATCTTTGCCTGGACGCATAATGTGGAAATATCATCTCACATACTAATGTAACTTTAGTGGACTTGGAGAGAAAAAGTCATGACACTAAAAAATAAAGGAGTCATTAACAAAGAGGTAAACTTTTCAAACGATGGTAAGACAAAAATAGTTAGGAATAAGTTGTCATTAAGGAGAAAATTCTGTCTTGTCTGTGGTCTCCTAGAATGAAGTACTCTTCGGGGCGATACAATGGAGAATCAGGCCCTCCAACCCATACGTAGGATGCACGAAGGACATGAAGAATCAAAGGCAGGAGTGTTGGAAGGGTTAATCTATTGGCTTTTCATATGGACACTTTATCAAAGAGAGCAAGAACCCTGAAAGAGGGATACATGAATCAGTCAACAGCCTGCCTGTCTCAAATACAAGCAGCCATCACCTTCTTTTTTGAGGCAGGGCAGATTCAGAAGTTAGCAGGGCACAAAGATGGCCTCTGCACATCCCAGATTTTGATGGAGAAAATAAATGCAAGATTTAGTTGCTCTTGTCCCAGAAGAGAACTCTGAGACCTGAAGCTAAGAGTCCTGCAGCCTGGACTTCTTGGGGTTTCTAGAGAGAAGCAGGCCCAGAGAGCTTCATGAGGTGTATATGGAGATGCATAAGAGAATATTTGCCAAAATGTTACTGTTACCTCAGGGTAATGACCCTTTGTTTTATTTTAACTTTCTTTCATGCATCTGTAATGACTAATTTTTTATAATAAACTTATATTACTCCTATAATGAAATAAAACTGACACCATTGTGAAATAGCAGCAGAAAAAATTAACTCACGAAGAAGTTCAAAATCTAAATTCTTGGCTCAAGTCAAATACATTTAGAAACCTAGGGACTTTCTAAAATCATCAAAAATGATTTCTTGGGTCAGGCAGCTGCAGAGATCAAGTGGCCAAAGATTTAACCTATGCACTAAATTGCAATATTTGTTGAGTTCCCAGCCTCACTAAGTCTCATAATGACATCATGGCTAACACTTTGAAAATGATATATTCAAGGCCATGTTCTAAGTGCTATATTTGTGTTATCATGGTTAATACTCAGAAGAACTTCAGTAAATAATATCTACTGTGTTCCCTACTCACATGTTAGGAAACGAAGACACATGGAAGTCAAGTAAAATTTCATAGGTCAAACAGTAGTAGAAGAGTTAGGAGTAAAACAATCGGATAGAGCTCACACACCATGTTCTTCATCGTCCATATTGAAGCACATCAGTGAAGACTGAATGAACATTACAGAAGAAATAAGGCTCTATGGAGAACCTGAAGTTCTACCTGAAACGCCCACCACCCACGGAGCCTTCCTTGTCCATGGAATAATACTTTAGACCTTTGCCTTAGAGGCTGCTCTTCCCTCGCTTGACTATGGTGTTGCATCTTCACATGAAAAATTCACCTTGCAAGAAAAATTCGATGTTCATGATAAATCCTACTGCATCCATCAGCATTCTTGTAGCCATAATCTAAAGATCTGACCACATAACTTAGAGGAAAGAAGATTTATTTTCTTATGGTTTTGAACTCTGTCCGTGTGAGGCTGGAGACTGTGGATCTCAGGACATGGTGGTGGGAGGAGGAGGGAGCGCACATGGGCTGTGCTCTTTACATTGCGCTAGTGGCTAGTGAGAGCAGGGGGAGGAGGAACCATTTATAGAATCCCCAAGGCCGCACCCCCAGGGACCACCTCCTCCAGCCACACCCTACCAGACTACCAGGTACCACCCAGGTAAATCCATTACAATGGGTTTATCCATTTCTGGGATTACAACCCTCATGACTCAATTACATCAGTTCCAAATATTAAGTGAGCTCTTTAGGGGACATTTTATATCTAACTATAACACCTACCATGCCCCCACTCGACTTCATAACTAGAATCAGCCAGAACAGACTTCTCTCGATTTCATGGTACTATCATATAATTGTAGTTCCTTCTCATGTCTTCGGCCCCTCAATTTTGGAGAGTCCCACACACTCTTTAGTTTTCTTCTCTTTTCTTTCTACACCTACTTCATAAGTAATCAGATCCAGCCACCTACATTTATTTATTTGTTTTTGTAGTACCCAGGGGCATTCTACCTCCAAGCTACACTCCCAGCCTTTTGTGTGCGTGCGTGCGTGGGTGCGTGTGTGTATGTGTGGTACTGGGGATTGAACCCAGGGGCATTCTACCTCCAAGATATACCCCCAGCCCTATTTTTTATTCTTTATTTTGAAACAGGGTCTCACTGAGTTGTGGAGGGCCTCACTAAGTAGCTGAGGCTAGCCTCGTACCCAGATCCTCTGGTCTCAGCCTCCCAAGTACTGGGATTACCAGTGTCCACCACCACGCCCAGCTTCCCAGCCTTTTTTTTAAATTTTGAAACAGGGTCTTGCTAAATTGCCAAGGGTCTCTCTAAGTTGCTGAGTCTGTCCTCAAACCTGTGATCCTCCTGTCTCAGCCTCCTAAGTACTGGAATTACAGGCATACTCTCCTGCCTTTAAATACCATCTACATATAAAACTGAAGATCCACATAGCCCAATCTATACCTACCTTCCTGCCTGACATTTCCTTTAAAATGCCCAGCAGACATCTCAAACTTAATACATCCCAGTCTGAGTTCCTGATAATCCCTTCAAAGCAGCTCCCTCTGCAGTTTTCCCCCATTCAGTAAATTCTTAGTTTTCCCTTGCTCAGTCAGAATTCTTAGAAAAATCTTTGATTTCTCTTTCTACATCCCACATGTAAATCCTTATTAGCTCTAGCTTCAATATATATCCACAATTGGACACTTCTAACCATCTTCGCTGCCACTGCACTGGTCCAGGACACTGTAATGTCTTTACTGAGTTACTGTATAACTTCTAATAGCCTCCATAGTCCTGAGCATGGTCCACCTTACCACTTCCCCCATCCGCTCCTTCACCCCAAAACACACTAGTCTCCTCAGAGTAGCCAGAATGATCCAAAGAGATGTAAAATTAGAAACATGTCACTTTTTTTTTTTTTTTGCAGTACCGGGG
>PVJS01024681.1:9085-28577 GCA_004027185.1 Glis glis
TGTACTGGGGATTGAACCCAGGGGCGTTCTACCTCCGGGCTACACCCCCAGCCCTATTTTTTTTAATTTTTTATTTTGAAACAGGGTCTCACTAAGTTGCGGAGGGCCTCACTAAGTAGCTGAGGCTGGCCACAAACCCAGATCCTCCGGTCTCAGTCTCCCAAGTACTGGGATTACAAGCGTGCGACACCACGCCCGGCTTTGATGTTCATTTTTATAACATTAGTACAAGATTATTAAATTCCTTGCTGATCAGAAGACTCAAGTTGGAATCCAGGATCTACTACTTATTCACTGGAGCAATAAGTAGTGCTCCACCTCTAAGAGTCTCCACTGTAAAACAGACGCTATGGTCAAGTCCCCAGGCTGGCGAGCGCAGCCGTGGGAAAGGACAGCGGGTTCTCGAGGACTCTGGCTCCTGAACACTAACGGACTCAGCACAGAGCAGGCACAGATGCAGGAGGTGGTGGAAAACTCATTCCATTCTTCATGTACGAGTCCTAAACACAAACACCACGCACATACACGCCCCTCAGAAAACACATGTCGATGCACATCACACACTACACACACACCATGCATGTACACATACACACAGATGCTGCAGCAATACACAGTGCATGCACACAATATGATACACGCACACACAGCACACAATATGATACATGCACACACACCAAACACAATATAATACATGCACACACATGCGTCACACACCACACTAAACGCAGCATATCCAGACACACGACTGCATATACCACATGCACATACACATATGCCACCACGCACCCACAGACACGTATGCATTACATGCGCATACACTATACCACACGCACGCATGTGCTACACACTACATGTGCACACAAACCATATGCATACGCTGCACATGCATTCATCACCACATGCACCATGTTCATGTGTACCCCACATACTGCACACGCACAATTTGTACACATACACACTCCACAAGCACACACAGCGTATTGTGCAAACACACCATATCTTCTATTACATGCACGTACAGAAGTCTGGTAACCAGGAATTGCAATAACTAGAACTACCACTAAGTGGCGTCATGACACCTCCTCAACTTTTTATTTGCCTATTTTTATATAGTTGTGATTCTACTGTAGATCTGTAGTTTTCAATGTGTAGCCAAAACTATTTCCATAATAAAAGCAAGATGTCATTTGCCTGTTTTCACTCTCACTCCCCTGAGTATACTGTGGAATTTTCCAGAGACTGCAAGACATGTGACATTGCAGTAGACTGAAGGCTGAAGCAGCTGTGAGAATCCAGCTCCCTTGCACTAAACCAGACATCTTTTCAGAGATCTGCAAATGTGAAGAAGGCCGCTTGTCCGGCCTCGGTCGCTCCTGGCCTCCCTGGGGTCTGGAGGGGCCTCGCGTCCCCGAGACGCTGCCCGTGGCCTCGACGTGTTCTATGTAGGGGCTGCTCTTGCTCTCCCAGCTCCCTCGACCTCTGCTCACTCTGCCTTCTTGGGCCAGGACCGCCGCCCTGTCACCTGGCAGATGCCATTCCCAGGCTCTGTCTGGGCCACTGGCCGCCCATTTCTGCTGCCCCTAGTGACACTTCCTCAGCACCAGTGGCCAGCCGAGCTCTATCTCCCTCACTGAGGCCCCCGCTATGCAGCGCTCTCCTATGACAGAGCCAAGAAACATCTGCTCTGCCCAGGAACTCTTAACGCAGTTGCTCCTAGAATGGGGTTAAGTCCTGATTAAACCTGTCAAAAATGGAAAATATCAGAAGTAAAAAATGCATTGAATACACCTAGTCTATCAAGCACACGACTTAGCAACGCAGTATACCGCGGCATCTGCTGCCTCCCTTGGGGCTGCGGGTCTGACTGGGAGCGGCGGCTCACCCAGCAGCACAACAGAATATCACTCTGCATGTTGCTACCGGTCAACTCGCTCAGAGGAAACGGATCCGTGGAACCGCGGCTGCAAGAAACTCTCGGGGGAGCTGTCTTAGTTTCTTTCTGTTACTATAACGAAACACTGGAGGCTGGGGACTTTAAAAAGAAAAGAGCTTTCCTTAGCTCACAGTTATGGCGGTCCAAGAGGGTGACCCCAGCACCAACTTGGCTCTGTTGAGGACTTCATGGCCAATGGCAACCCAGTTTCTTTATCCATTTTCTTGTTGATGGAAATTTGAATTTTTTTTTTTGGTACTGGGACTTGAACCCGGGAACATTCTACTTCTTTTTTTTTGTGTGTGTGGTACCGGGGATTGAACCCAGGGGCCTTCTACCTCCGAGCTACACCCCCGGCCCTATTTTTTATACTTTATTTTGAAACCAGGTCTCACGAAGTTGCGGAGGGCCTCACTAAGTAGCTGAGGCTGGCTGCGAACCTGGATCCTCCAGTCTCTGCCTCCCAAGTACTGGGATTACAAACGTGCGCCACCACACCCGGCCTGGCATTCTACTTCTGAACCACACCCCCAGCCCTTTTTAAAATTTGAAACAGGGTCTCACTAAGTTGCTGAGTCTGGCCTCAAACCAGGGAGATCCTCTTGTCTCAGCCTTCCAAGTATTGGGATTACAGGCATGCACCACCACGTCCGGCTTTTTTTTTTTTTTAGTACAAATAAAGTTGCAGTCAACATTCTTGTGCAATTATTTGTGTGGACATATGTTTTCATTTCTTTTGGGTCAATATCTAAGGGGTAGAATTTCTGAGGCACAAGGTTGGAAACTACCAAAAAATTTGCCACAATCTTGTATTGATTTACACTCCCACTGACCATGTAGGAGAGTTCAGGTGGTTCCACATTCCAGCAAACACTTGGTATTATCAGTCTTCTCCTCCCTCCTCCTCCTCCTCCTTCTTCTTTCAGGAGGATCGCAGGTTCACTGCCAGCCTCAACAACTTAGCGAGGCTCTCAGCAACTTAGACCCTGTTTTCAAATAAAAAATAAAATAGGGCTGGGAGTGTACCTGAGAGGTAGAACGCCCCTGGTTCAGTCCTCAGCATCACAGGGGGAAAGTGTTGTTGTACTTTCTTCTTTCTTTTTTGTGGTACTGGGGATTGAACCCAGGGGCACTCTCCCACTGAGCCACATCAGCAGCCCTTTTTGTTTTTTGAGACAGGGTCTTGCTAAGTTGTCCAGGCTGGCCTCAAGCTTGTGATCCTCTTGCCTCAGTCTCCCGAGTGGTGGGATGACAGGCCTGCCCCACCCCGCCTGGCTGGTGCCCTTTCTTTGAAGTGGCTGCTTAACCGTTGTTCTGGAATGTGAATGAATCACACAACTTTTTGTTGTCTATTTTAGGCAGGATAGCAGGAAGATTAAACACCAGTCCTGCAGCCGGAGGTCTTGGTTTGAAGCCCACTAGCAGCCGCTGTGACTTTGGGAGAGAGACTACCAGCCCCGTCTCTTTGGGTCCCAGTAGAACCTCATGGAACCTCACGGTGTTATGAGCATCGGCGGAGGAGATGAAGATAAATCTTAGAGGACAAGTGTTCCGTGAAGGCTTCTCTCTATGCTAAACCACATGGCCACTGTGCACCAAGCGTCTTTCTCTATTTAGGGTTACTCCTTTAGGATCAATATCTGGAAGAGAAATTACTGGGTCAGTGGGTGCCAGAGTTTTTAAGAATCTTGATAGCTATCCCCAAATTGCTCTCTAAAAGGTTCCCCTAAACCCTCTTGCCAGCAGCGTATTGGAGCGCCTACATCACCATTCCTGGAAAGCAGGGACTTTTTACTAGAGTGGAGAGCTCTGTCTGCAGTGAGAGCAGCCATTTTAACATAAAGGCTCAGGTGTTACTCCTCATATTTGCTGCAATGGCATGTGCCCCCTGCTCCCCGAGTATCAGTTAGTTATCGCCGCATAACAAACCATCCCCAAATCTCCATGGAATCCAGTACCAAGGACTTGTGTTTTACTCATGAGTTTGCAGGTTGGCCGGTGTGGCAGCTCTTCTCCACATGTCTCTCAGCTTCCTTCTGGGCCTGGCAGAGGCACCCTCGCCGTCCATGGGTGACAGCAGGGACCAGAGAGAGGGGCAGGGAAAGTGTATTCCACTCAGTGAGGCTGCGGCAGGAGTGAGGTCGCAGGTGAAGAACGGGGGTGGGGGGGCAAGAATCCAGTCTGCCACACCCTGTTTTCTATTGTTCTAAGTTAAAAGAAAGTTCTTTATTGCACTTGAAAGAATAAAGGAGAGATTTCTGCTTAACTTAATATATTGATAAACAAATGGTCCAGGACTTATGATGATTTGACTTGAAACGTTTTCAACTTAATGATGGTGTGAAAATCATCTGCATTCACTGGAAACCGTACCCTAAATTTTGAGTTTGGATCTTTTCCTGGGCTAGAGCAATGCAACATGATGCTCTCTTGTGAGGCTGGAGCCACTGTGAGCCACAGCTCCCAGCCGGGTCCGCTGTCTCGAGACAACCCACGCTGCGGGGAACTGAGCTACCCGCTAAGGCATGGCGTTTGCTAGGTGAGCTGTATTCAATGCTATTTTTGTGTGTGGCATTGGGAATTGAACCCAGGGGCATTCTACCCTTGAGTGACACCCGCAGCCCTATTTTATTTTTACTTTCCGGTACTGGGGATTGAACCCAGGGCATTCTACCTTCGAGCTACACCCCCAGCCCTATTTTTTTATTCTTTATTTTGAAACAGGGTCTCACTAAGTTGTGGAGGGCCTCACTAAGTAGCTGAGGCTGGCCATGAACCCGAATCCTCCTGTCTCAGCCTCCCAAGTACTGGGATTACAAGTGTGCATCACCACGCCTGGCTTTTTATTTTTATTTTGAAACAGGGTCTTGCTAGGTTGATGAGAGTCTCACTACTTGCTGAGGCTGGCCTTGAATCTGTGATCCTCCTGTCTCAGCTTCCCAATTACTGGGATTACAGGTGTGCGCCACCACACCCAGTCTCAGTACCCTTTTTAAGAGAACCTGTCCAGGCTGGGGGTGTAGCTCAGTGGTAGAGCGTGGATTTAGCATGTAAAAGGCCCTAGGTGCATTCCCAGCATGGGGGGGTGGAGAGAGAGAGAGAGAGAGAGGGAGGGAGAGGAGAGAGGAGAGGGTCTGGATTCAGGTTTTTCGGCTCAGTTCCTGATCATAGACGAGCTATCCCCTGTCTAGGAAGCACTCTGGGTTGCATGATCTGCTGTAGTTTAAAGGGGGCAGAAAAGGAGACGTGTTCATTTATTTTATTTATTTATTTGTTTTTGCGGTACTAGGATTGAACCCAGGGGCATTCTACCTCTGAGCTCCACCCCCAGCCTTATTTTTTATTCTTTATTTTGAAACAGGGTCTCACTAAGTTGCGGAGGGCCTCACTAAGTAGCTGAGGCTGGCCGCGAACCTGGATCCTCTGATCCTCTGGTCTCAGCCTCCCAAGTGCTGGGATTACAAGCGTGCGTCACCACGCCCGGCTGAGATGTGATCATTTAAAGAAATTACTCAGATGTGTTACTCTCTCTTACCCCTGCCCTTGAGTGAGTTGAAAGGCACAAAATTTACAAACACTTTCATTCACTTAAAATAGCAAAACTGGTTTATTAGCCCAATTATTGAGTGAATCATTGCAGTTTATTAAAAACCCCAAATTGTGTTATTTTCAGAACTGTGGTAGTTCTAATAGGATAATTTGCAAAGAGGCCTTTTCTTGCATTTGAACAGAAATGTTTGTGTTTGGAGTGTGATTTTGCTTCTTTTCTCTTCCTTTCACTTTGTGTGTGTGTCGGGGGGGAGGGATACTTGGGATGGAACCCAGGGGCATTCTACTTTGGAGCTACACCCCAGCCTTATTTATTTATTTATTTATTTACTTATTTATTTTTGTGGTTCTAGGGATTGAACCCAGGGGCATTCTACCTTCGAGCTACACCCCCAGCCCTGTTTTTTATTCTTATTTTGAAACAGGGTCTCACTAGGTTGATGAGAGTCTCTCTACTTGCTGAGGCTGTCCTTAAACCTACGATCCTTCTGTCTCAGCCTCCCAAGTACTGGAATTACAAATGTGTGCCACCATGCCCGGCTTATTTTATTTTTTATTTGGAAATAGGGTCTCACTAAGTTGCAGAGGACCTCACTAAGTTGCTGAGGCTGGCCTTGAATCTGTGATCCTTTTGTCTCAGCCTCCCACATACTGGGATTACAGGTGCACACCACCACACCCCGCTTCCTTTTCACTTTTACTCTCCCTGCAACCAGTTCCCTACCATGTTGAGCTCAAATGAAATTTAATATTTAGACCAGTTTAATGCATATGCATCAGCTCTAAGTTTTTATGTTGTGTCCCTATTATTATTGTTGCTGTTGTTGTTATTATTATTATTACTAGGTGCTGGGGATTGAACCCAGGGCCTCATGCATGCTAAGCACATGTAATACTTGAGCTCTGCGCTCAGCCCCTTTCCCTCCATTATTGATTGTATTCTATGTTTTTTACTTTCTTGGATTCTTTAGTGGGGAGTTTAGTGATGGAACGAACCTATACATGCTTGAAAATGTCTTAATTTGCATCCCCACTGGAGTGCTAGTTTGGCTGGGTATTAGATTCTGGGTTAAAACAGTTTTTCCTTTAGAATGTTGGAGAAATTGCTCTACTTCTTTCTAGCATTTGGAGTTGATGACATGTCTGATGTCAAGCTGATTCTCATTCTGTGGTGACAACCTATTTTCCCTGTCTGGAAGCTATTAGGGTTCTCCTTTTATCCTTGGTATTCCAAAATTTTACTGCCATGTGCCTTGATTTTGAAACTTCTGCTTTACTTTTTATTCCATCAGCTTGGTATTAAATGGACCCTGTCACCATGAAGACTGATGTCTTTCTTCAGACCTGGAATTCACCCTGCCCCACTCCTCCTCCATCATCATCATCATCATCATCATCGTCATCATCATCATCATTTTTGTGGTACTGGGGATTGAACCCAGGGATGTTCTACCTCTGAGCTACACCCCCAACCCTGTTTTATGTTTTTTTTTTTCTTTTAATTTTGAAACAGAGTCTCACTAAATTGCTGAGGCTGGCCTCGAACCTGTGATCCTCCTGTCTCAGCCTCCCCAAGTACTGGGATTACAGGTGTGCACCACCACGCCCAGCTTCCATTATTATTATTATTATTATCATTATTATTATTTGTGGTACTGGGGATTGAACCCAGGGACATTCTACCTCTGAGCTACACCCCCAGCCCTATTTTTTATTCTTAATTTTGAAAGAGGGTCTCACTAAGTTGCAGAGGGCTTCACTAAGTAGCTGAGGCTGGCCATGAACCTGCGATCCTCCTGTCTCAGCCTCCCAAGTACTGGGATTACAACAAGCATGCGCCACAACACCTGGCTTCCATTATTTTTAAACTTTCATTTTATCTGTTTCTTTTCTTTTGGAACTCCTCTTATGCTTATATTGGAATTTTTGGGTCTATTCTCCATGTCCGGTGACTTTTGACCCATGTTGTTTCCTTTCTTTTCTTTCTTCTCTTCTCTTCTCCTCCCCTCCCTTCCCCTCCTTTCCTTTCTTTTTTGAGACAGGATCTTGCTAAGTTGCTGAGGTTGGCCTTGAATCTGCAATCCTCCTGCCTCAGCTTCCTGAGTACCTGGGATAATAGGCGTGGGCCACCACATCCTGCTTGTATTGCCTGTATTGGTTATTTCTTTGTCCTTAAAAATTAAGAACACCAGCCAGGTATGGTGGCGCACGCCTGTAATCCCAGTACTTGGGAAGCTGAGACAGGAGGATCACAGGTTCCAGGACAGCCTCAGCAAGTAGTGAGACTCTCATCAATTTAGCGAGACCCTGTTTCAAAATAAAAATAAAATTGGGCTGGGGGTGTAGCTTGGAGGTAGAATGCCCCTGGATTCAATTCCCAGTACCAAAAAAAAAAAAAAAAGAACACTAAACTTCAGAAGAATCTCTTGTTTTGATCTTGCATGTCACTAATTCCCCATAGCTGTATTTATTGTGAAATAAAACTATCCCATCTATTGAGTTTTTTAAGTTTTTTTTTTTTGGCAGTACTGGGGATTGAACCCAGAGGCATTCTACCTCTGAGCTACACCCCCAGCCCAATTTTTTATTCTTTATTTTGAAACAGAGTCTCACTAAGTTGCGGAGGGCGTCACTAAGTAGCTGAGGCTGGCCACCAACCTGGATCCTCCGGTCTCAGCCTCCTAAGTTTACGAGCATGAGCCACCACGCCTGGCTTATAATTATTTTTATGGATAAAATATCCTCTGCTAATTATTGGAAGATGAAAATAATAATAATAATAATAATAATAATAATAATAATTATTATTATTATTATTTTGTGATACTAGGGATTAAACCTAGGGGCATTTTACCTCTCAGCCACACCCTAGCTCTATTTTTCTTATTTTGAAACAGGGTTTCACTAAGTTGCTGAGGGCCTTGGTAAGTTGCTGAGTCTTGTCTCGAACCAGTGATCCTCCTTGCTCAGCATCCCAAATACTGGGATTACAGGCGTGGGTCACCAGGCCTGGTTCAGAAATTATTTTGACTGGCCTGGGGGTGTAGCTCAGTGGTGGAGCACTTGCCCATTGTGTGTGAGGCCCTGGGTTCCATCCCCAGTACTTAAAAACAAATAAACAAACAACAACAACAACACAAATAGAGAAGAAAAAAGAAAGAAACTATATCTATTATAATGCCCTCTATTAATTTCCTTTGGCTATAATTCTTCAATGTTTTATATATATATATATATATATATATATTTTTTTTTTTTTTTTTTTTTTTTTTTTTTTTTTTTTTTTTTTTTTTTTTTTTTTTTTTTTTTTTTTTTTTTTTGCGGTACCAGGGATTGAACCCAGGGGCGTTCTACCTCCGAGCTACACCCCCAGCCCTATTTTTTATCCTTTATTTTGAAACCGGGTCTCACGAAGTTGCGGAGGGCCTCACTAAGTAGCTGAGGCTGGCCGCGAACCTGGATCCTCCGGTCTCAGCCTCCCAAGTCCTGGGATTGCAAGTGTGCGCCACCACGCCCGGCTTAACATATTTCTTATCATGGTGCTGGTTTTTCTTGTTTTGAGATTCTTGGCCATCTGCCCATCTTCATATCTAAGAATTCCTACTCGTCCATTTATCATACCTGCCTCTGTGATTATTGGGGTGGGGGGGCTCTGTTCCTCAGAGTGACGTGGGGGTTCTTGTCCTTCCTGGGGACAGGGAGGCCGTGGTCACTGGGATGCCGTCTTGCCTGTGGACCAGTATCCGCACTCAGCTTGAGGCTGGGAGCGAGCGCCGTGGTCAACGACGGTGACCGTTCTATTTTCCCACAGCATTAAGCATTTAACACCTTCTTCCTCTCTTCTCCCTTTTGTGTTTCTTCTCATTAGAGAAGACTGTCCTGTCATTTGTGGATTCTGGTTGGGAGGGAGGTCAAACGGGGGTGCTTGGTCCTCCATCTGCCTCTCATCTGCATTTTTAGCAAAACAACTAAGTTTGGAAGTTTGTAGCTAACGACATTAGGGCTGAGCGATTTCTTAATGTAAATATATTTCAGCAGAGTTAATGAAAACTTGGAGTGCTTACAAAGTTGGATATATTACATGTGTGACAAATTATATATAAACCAGATTTCATTTCCTGTTTTTTTCTTCTTCTTTTTTTCTTTTAATCAGCAAAGGGGGAAAAATGGCAAGAAAACCAAGTCTCCTATAGCATAGCTACACATTTTAAAGCATAATGCATATTTAAGCATTTTCAACATTTGCTGTTAAAATGAATAAAACTTTACCCAAAAAAATTCCCCCAAAGCACAAAGTTCCAGCCAGTTCTGAGCCCCTGTTCGGACCTGGCGCAGGCGGTACCTCGGCCCGGCGGGCCCAGGTTGCTGCTGTTGGCAACCGCGGTGCCGGTTCTCACTTGTCTCTCGTCACTATGGTGACTCTTGTTAAATAAAGTGAACAGTCCCCATCACGTGCTCCAGGACCTTATTTGGCATTTTTATCTGTCACTGTCACTTTCCACAAAACAACAGCTATTCAGTAGATATTCATCGGATACCTACTACATGCTCAGTCCGAGCGACACCAAGATAAACAGGACAAGGTGCTGTCCCCCAGGATGAAGATTCCATGGATCATCCAGCAAAGGAGCCTGACTTTCCATGTGTATATGCAGTTACTGACTTAAAAAATGTTCCACATTTGTATAAAATTGTTTCTTTTTTCTGGTACTGGGGATTGAACTGAGAGGCAGTCTACCTCCGAGCTATACCCCCAGCCCTATTGTATTATTTTTTTGTTTTTGTGGTACTGGGGATTGAACCCAGGGGCATTCTACCTCCAAGCTACACCCCCAGCCCTATTTTTTTTTTCTTTATTTTGAAACAGGGTCTCACTAAGTTGTGGAGGGCCTCACTAAGTAGTTGAGGCTGACTGTGAACCTGGATCCTTTGGTCTCAGCCTCCCAAGTACTGGCATTACAAGCGTGCGCCACCACGCCCAGCTCCTATTGTATTTTTTATTTTGAAACAGGGTCTTGTTAAGTTGCTGAGGCTAACCTCCAACCTGTGATCATCCTATCTCAGCCTCCCAAGTACTGGTATTATAGGCATGCACCACCATGCCCAGTTTATGAATATAATTCTTTTTAAGGATTATGTTTAACTTTCCAATGGGGCTGTGTTGTAGTTTGAATTTTAAATATCCCCTAAAACTCATATGTTGAAAGCATGTGCCCAGCGTAGGGAGGTTCAGGGGGCGTGGCTGGAGAAGGCAGGTCATTGGGGGCGTGGTCTTGAGGATTTATTTGTGTCCCTTGGTCCTGTCCTCTCCTTCTCTCTGCTTTCTGCCATCATGACTTGAGAGTCACAGTTCTTCTGCCCTGCACCTGCCGTGGCCCCGGTTTCTGCCTCAGAGCCGGCCCTATGGGCTCACACCTCTGAAACCGTGAGCCCCAATAAAACTTTCTTCCTCTACATTGCTCTTGTCAGGTATTTTGGTCACAGCAACAGGGAAGCAGACTAAAACAGGTTGTAATCCCAGCGACTGAGGAGGCCGAGGCAGGGGGATTGCAAATTTGCAGCCAGCCTCGGCAACTTAGGAAAACCGTATCTCAAAGTAAAAAAACCAAAAAGGGCTGGGGATGTAGTTCAGTGGTAAAGTGGCCCTGGGTCCAATTTCCAGTAAGGGAAAACAAAAACAAAATAACTTTCCAATGGGAGATATATATTACATGATTCAACAATCAAATGAAATGAAAAGCTATCCCCATCTGCTCCTCCCTGTCCCCACCCCAGGTAACAATTGTTATTAGCTTTTTTATACTTTGAGTGTTTCCTTATGCAATTATATATAAACATGTGTTTTTATTATTTTTATTAAAAATTTTTTTTGGTACTGGGGATTGAACCCAGGGGTATTCTACCTCCGAACTCCACCCCAGCCCTAGTTTTTATTCTTTATTTTGAAACAGGGTCTCACTTAGTTGCAGAGGGCCTCACTAAGTAGCTGAGGCTGGCCACGAACCCGGATCCTCCTGTCTCAGCCTCCCAAGTACTGAGATTACAAGCGTGTGCCACCACGCCTGGCTAAACATGTGTTTTTATATTCCCTCCTAAAAAGGGTGCTGTGCTATATTCTTACCAACAGAACCCAGAGGCCCTCTTGTGTTGGTCCACAGAGATATCCCTTATTGTCCTTGACAGGTCTAAGTATTCCATCCTGTGGATGGATCATAACATATTAACGGTCCCTTATTGACAGGCACCGGGGCCGTTTCCAATCTCTTGCCATTACAACGAAGGCCCAGTGAATGATCCTGTACATGTGCCATTTGTACGTGAGCAGGGGTGTTTGCAGAATTGATTTGCAGAAGTGGGATTGCTGGATCAAAGGACACTTGTGTTTATCATTTTGGCAGATTTTTCCAGGTGCCCCTTGATAGGGGTTCTACCATCTTATCTTCTCCAGCAATGTCTGAGAAAGTCTTTCTCCTGGGTGAGAATATTTCTAATCTTTTCTTGTCTTCTAATACCAAATAAGGCATTTGTTCCTTTTCCTTTTTTTTTAATCGGTACTGGGGATTGAACCCAGAGGCATTCTACCTCCGAGCTACATCCCCAGCCCAATTTTATTTTTATTTTGGAACAGGGTCTTGCTAGGTTGATGAGAGTCTCACTACTTGTTGAGGCTGTCCTCGAACCTGTGATCCTCCTGTCTCAGCCTCCCAAGTACTGGGATTACAGGTGTGTGCCACCATGCCTGGCATTTACTTTTTTCTTTAAGTATTGCATTTGTTTTGGGTTACTATCAAAGTTTCTTTTTTTTAACTTTTTTTTTTAGTGTAGTACTGGGGATCGAACCCATTCTACCTCCAAGCTACACCCCCAGCCCTATGTTATTTTTAGTTTGAAACAGGATCTCGTTAGGTTGATGACAGTCTTACTACTTGCTGAGGCTCTCCTCGAACCTGTGATCCTCTTGTCTCAGTCTCCCAGGTACTGAGATTACAGGTATATGTATTTTTTTTAATTATACAGGTATGTCTATTTTTTAATATATTAATTTATTGGTGCATTGTAGTTATACATTTTGATGAGTGTCAGGGTATCAGAAGCATGCATGCACACATTGCTCATTTAGCCCTCCCTCAAATCCCACCCTATTCCCTCCCCCTTCCCTTTTTGTGCTCAGCATAGTGATTAACTCTGATAAATTTGTGTATATACATCGTGTGCATTAGCATGCCCAGTCTTTTAACACTTTTATTGGTGCATTGTAGTCTCGTACCATAACATAGTTCAGAGTGATAGAGACACACATGCACACACACTTGGAGAGCTTCCCCCGCTCCCTCCCCACTCCCTCCCCTTCCCCACGCATGACATTGAGATTGGCATTGGTAATTTCACATGTGTGCATAACTTCAGTGGCAGTGTTTCCTTCATTAATCCCCCCACCACCCTAGATCCCCTCCATCGTCCCACTGGAGTTCCTCCTCCATTATCTGGAGACCCTCTGCTATCCCGATGACTCCCTGGCTTCCACATATGAGCGAGAACATAGGACCCTTCGCTTTCTGTGACTGGCTAATCTCACTTAACACGATGTTCCCCAGGTCCCTCCGTTTTCCCACAAATGACACCATTTTGCTGTTCTTTGTTGCGGAGTAGCATCCCACTGTGTGACTATCCCCTCATTTTGTAATCCATTCGTGTGCCGGTGGACACCTAGGCCGGTTCCACGATTTGGCCACTGTGAACTGTGCTGCTATGAACATGGGTACTCGCCTCTGTGAGCACGAGGGAGCCGCTCCTGAGTGGGCCGTGTGCTAGACCGGCTCCATGGGTTTCAGACGAGGAACCCTTGCAGGGAGCCCAGGATGTCAAGGGGAGACGTGAAGGGCAGGCTGGCGGGGGTCCAGGTTCAGGCTGCAGGCACTGGAGGCAGGAGCAGGGCCAGATGGTGGTGGGTCGGGCTGTCAGGCACCGAGTGCTTTGGACTTTTCCAGCGGGCGATGGGCAGCTAGCGCAGGTTTCACAGAGGAGGAAGGGGGTGCTAGAACTCAGTCCTGCGGGGTTTAACTCCACGCATGTGGAAGGCACGACAGAGAGACTGTGACTTCTACGCCTCACACTTGCCCGCTGTGGCTGGCGACGTGATAAACGTGGAAGAGTGCTACTGAGTAGTTGCATGACAGGAAGGGGAGGGGCCATTTCGGTATTGAGGCTGTCCAGCCGGAAGGGGCCCAGGTCCACCTTCCCACCTGTCTCTCCAGAGCCATCCTTATCCTTGTCATTCAGATGCGCAGTAGTGCAGACACTGACTGGCTTCCAGCTCAACGAGCCCGCGGCAGGTGCGTCCGAACCTCCCTGTCCTGAGTGTCATTTCCCACCTGCCAGGGAGAAGCCGTCGGATGTAGCAGCCCCTTGTCCAAGGCAGTGCGGAGAGGGTGCCAGACCTCAGAAAAGAAGGCCAGCTTCCCGAGGGTTTGTTGTGTGTGTGTGTGTGTGTGTGTGTGTGTTTTAGTGGCACTGAGATTGAACCCAGGGGCGTTCTAACCTTCGAGATACACCCCCAGCCTCTTTTTGGTTTGTTTTGTTTTGAAACAGGGTCTCACTAGGTTGCCAAGAATCTCGCTGGATTGCGGAGTCTGGCCTCGAACCTGCGCTCCTCGTGTCTTCGACTCCCAAGTACTGGGATTACAGGCGTACTCCAGGCTGTCTGCAGTTCCCAGGGCAGTGGCCCGGAGCCGCGGGGACCAGCCAGGTGGCCCATGCCCTCACCTGCCTTCGCGGTTGGCAGCCTGGGCCAGGAGGAGGAAGGCGGAAGGGAGGCCCCTTCTGCTCCACTCAGCTCCCGGAGCTTCTAGAACATCCTTTTCCATGGGCCCGATGGTTGTGCGAGAGAACTAAAGTTCTGGTCTCATAAAAAGCACTTTATCTCGGGGTGGATTGACTGTCAGCGATTCAAAGGCGAGGGAAAAGGACCCGGAGCATGCGCACCACCGTCGGGAAGGGAGGCTGGAGCCAAAGGCGAGCTCTTCGTCCAAGGAGGCTGCCTCCCCACCCTGAGGTCCTTGCACAAGGAGGCCACATCCCCACCCTGAAATCCTCGAACACGGAGTCTGCGTCCCCACCCTGAGATCCTCTCACAAGGAGGCCGCCTCCCACCCTGAGATCCTCGCACAGGGAGGCCGCCTCCCCACCTCTACCCAAGGGCCCCTGACCCCAGCTGTTGGGCCGCAGGGCCTGGCTCTGGTTGTATGATACTATCTCTTCTTTTTTATTTTTTGCGGTACCGGGGATTGAACCCAGGGGCGTTTTACCTCCGTGCTATACCCCCGGCCCTATTTTTTATGCTTTATTTTGAAACCAGGTCTCACGAAGTTGCGGAGGGCCTCACTAAGGAGAGAGAGAGAGAGGGAGAGAGAGAGCGAGAGAGCGAGAGAGCTGAGGCTGGCCGCGAACCGGGATCCTCCGGTCTCTGCCTCCCAAAGTACTGGGATTACAAGCATGCACCACCACGCCCGGCTATACCATCTCTTCTTTAAAGAACTCATGAGGCCTTATGGGTTACTTGCTGCGGCCCAGAAATATTGGTTGGCTATTTATTTATTATTTGCAATACTGGGGATTGAGCCCAGGGGCATTCTACCTCCGAGCTACACCCCAGCCCTATTTTTTTATTCTTTATTTTTGAAACAGGGTCTCACTAAGTAGCTGAGGCTGGCCGCGAACATGAGATCCTCCTGTCTCAGCCTCCCAAGTACTGGGATTACAAGCATGCACCACCACGCCCGGCTTATTTATTTATTTTTGGTGCTGGGGATAGAACCCAGTGGCATTCTACCTCTGAGCTACATCCTAAACCTGATTTTTTTTTTTTGCGCGGTACTGGGGATTGAACCCAGGGGCATTTTACCTCTGAGCTACACCCCCAGCCCTATTTTTTATTCTTAATTTGAAACAGGGTCTCACTAAGTTGTGGAGGGCCTCACTAAGTAGCTGAGGCTGTCCTCAAACCTGCGATCCTCCTGTCTCGGTCTTCTAAGCACTGGGATTACAAGTTTGAGCCACCATGCCCGGCTTCCTATTTCATTTCTTATTTGGAAACAGGGTCTCACTAGGCTGCTGAGAGCCTCGCTAAGTTGCTGAGGCTGGCTTTGATCCTGCGATCCTTCTGTCTTAGCTTCTCAAGCACTGGGATTAAAAGCGTGTACCACCACGCCCAATTGAAATGTCGGTTCTGATCACTGCCCCATAGTTTTCGGGTGAGGACATGGTGTCCCAGGATTACTAGGAATTCAGAGCCACGGGGGCGGGCGGGCGGGCGGGAGCGTGAGTGGAGAAGGAGCAGAAGGCCCCGCGTTCACAGTGTGCTTTCTCTGCAGGTGCTTTCCGTTACCTGCACCCTGTGTTTGGAGACAGCAGCTGGGGCTCTGCCCTCCGGCCGGGTCCTACCCAATCCTCAGGCTTTATCTCAGGAGCTCGTGTTTGCAACAACTCCATGACAGAGATGGAAAGAGCGGCTCGGGGTCAGGGACTTGGACTCTGGATTGTGAAATAAAGATGCTCCAGGTGGATTCCTCTCAATACAGTCACGAAGACGGGAATGGGAGAGACCTCTGGAACAGGGCACAGCACTGGGGATAGAGCCCAGGGGCATTCTACCTCGGAGCTACACCCTCCAGCCCCTTTTATTATTATTATTATTTTTTATCTTGAAACAGGGTCTCACTAGGTTGCTGAGGGGCTCACTAAGTTGCTGAGACTGGCCTTGAACTTGCCCTCCTCCTGTCTCAGCCACCCAAGTCCTGGGATTACAGGTTTGCACCACCAACGTCCGGCCGCACATGCTCTTCTTGAACATGTTGGAGAACCAACAGAGTGGAATGTTATTTCAGTATCGAGCACCACTGGGAAACACACACACACACAGACACACACACACAGACACACAGACACACACACACACACACACACACACACACACAGACACACAGACACACACACACACACACACACACACACACACACACATACCGGGGGTGGGGGGAGATATTTCATTGCAAGGAATTAGTTTGCATGACTGTGGGGCTGACTGGGTGAGTCTGAAAGTCCTAGAGTACCATCAAGAACGTCAGCTGAGCTGGGAGTGGTGGCGCACGCCTGTAATCCCAGTACTTGGGAGGCTGAGACAAGAGGATCGCAGGTTCGCAGCCAGCCTCAGCTACTTTGTGAGGCCCTCCGCAACTTAGTGAGACCCTGTTTCAAAATAAAGAATAATTAAAAATATAAGGCTGGGGTGTAGCCTGGAGGTAGAGTGCCCCTGGGTTCAATCCCCGATACCGCCAAAAAAAAAAAAAGCCCAGAGCAGTGGCGCACACCTGCATTCCCAGTACTTGGGAGGCTGAGACAGGAGGATCACAAGTTCAAGGACAGCCTCAGCAATTTAGCAAGACCCTCAGCAACTTAGTGAGACCCTATTTCAAAATAAAAAAGGGCTGGGTAGGATGCCAAGCCTGGGGAGTGGGTGAGAACCACAGGGGGAAAGTGGCAGTCATGGGACAGAGGAAGAGAAGGGCAGGACTCTGGGGACCTCAGAAATAGGGGACAGGTGGGAGGGGAGCGGGGAGGGGAGGGGCACAGCCCCCAAGGAGCTCGTGCACAGGAGACGTGCAGTGGAGGGACAGACGGTCCAGCTGCCAGAAATACGGTGTTCTTCGTACCAGGAGACGCACAGAGAGACCACAATCAAAGCACAGTCCAGCTCTAGTTGAGATAATGGTGCGACAGGAACACAGAGCACTGCACTGGGAGCAGTGGCCACAGTAAACTGTGAGCGTCCTGGACGGCGTCCAGGTGAAGGGAAGTGGGCTGAGGCTGCCTTCAAACCTACGATCCTCCTGTCTCAGCCTCCCAAGTACTGGGATTACAGCTATGCACCACCACGCACGGCTCAATCTTAAATATAATTTAAGAAAGCTTTCCCAAAATGAAGAGTTTAATCTACATATCAGGAGGGCACACAGTAGTCCAGAGAAAATCGCCACCGAATGTCAACACTGACGCATATACTAGAAAACGATTGAACTTGCAAGATAAAGAAAGACTCTTTTACACAGCAAGGCCAGACTGTTCCTTGAGGGAAATAAAATCAGGCTGGTATCACACCTCTTAACGTTAACATTCGAAGTCAGAGACAGTGGGACCACATCCACAAGAAATTCAATAAAGGAAAATGTGAGCCAAGCTTTATCCGGCGAAGCCACCCCACCAGTACGCAGGCTGGAGACAAGTCTTAAATATTCAAGAACATCAACAATATTGTTCCCAGGAGCGCTTGCCGAGGAATCTACTGGAGGATGAGACTCCACCAAAGAAGCAGTGGTCAGGGAATTTCAGCGGAAGACATGGCGAATATCTGTCGTCATAGATCGCAAAGAGAGTCAGGCACAGGGGACGACAGAGAAGAAGGTAAATATTGCGGGTCCTGACAAAGCAGTCCCAGTCGACCTACAAAACAAAGGACACGGAAAGTAGAGGGAGTTTGCTGATCGCCTTATCAACAATGAAGTGAAAGGATTTTTTTTTTTTTTGCGGTTCCGGGGATTGAACGCAGGGGCGTTCTACCTCCGCGCTACGCCCCCGGCCCTATTTTTTTATGCTTTATTTTTGAAACCGGGTCTCACGAAGTTGCAGAGGGCCTCACTAGGTAGAGAGAGAGAGAGAGAGAGACAGGGAGAGAGAGAGAGAGAGAGAGAGAAAGAGAAATCATGCGCGCGCGCCCACGCATGCGCGCTGAGGTTGGCCGCGAACTCGGATCCTCCGGTCTCCGCCTCCCAAAGTACTGGGATTACAAGCGTGCGCCACCATGCCCGGCCGAAAGGATTTTTTTTGATACTGGGATTGAACCCAGGGGCTTCTACCTCTGAGTCTATACCTCAAGCCCTTTTTATTTTGATACAGGGTCTCACTAAGTTGCTGAGGATCATAGGTTTGAGGCCAGCATGCTGTAACTTAGCAAGACCCTGTTTCAAAAAAAAAAAAAATAGGGCTGGGAGTGTAGCTCAGAGGTAGAACACCCCTGGGTTCAATCCCCAGTAACACACACACACACACACACACACACACACACACACATATACACACAAAAAAAAAAGAAAAAAAGGAAAAAGAGAAAGAAAATGTATGAGAGTCGTCTTACCAAAGAAGATATACAAGTGGCAAATAAAGATATGAAAGATGACTGACATCACTACACGCTGTGGTTTGGTGTGGAGTGTCCCCGAGGCCCGCGTGTTGATGACTTGATCTCCAGCCCTGGTGCTGTCGGGAGCTGGTGGCATCTCTGAGGGGTGGGGCCTAGTGGCAGAGTTAGGCCTTTGAGGCACACGCTTGGAGGAGATAACGGGACCCTGGCGGCTTCCTCTCTCTCTTTACTTCCCGGTCACCATGAAGTAAAAAGTCCTCCTCTGCCTCGCGCCCTGCCACCAGGTACTGTGCTGCCACTGGCCCAAAGCAACAGGGCCAGCCAGCCACAGACTGAAACTTCGGAAACCGGGAGCCAAGGTGAACCTTTCTTCTTTTCAAGTTGATCCTCTCTGGTATGTTGTCTCAGTAACAGAAAGCTGACTGACGCGCTAGACACTAGGGAAATGTCACCCAAGACCATGATGGGGCGTTACAACACACCTACTGGAACGGCTAAAATAAAAAAAAGAACAGTACCAAATATTGGTGAGGATGCAGAGGATGTTAACCTTTGACACATTGCTGGTGGGAATATGAAACAGGAGAGCCACTGTGGAAATAGTTTGGAATTTTTTTTTTTTTTTTGCGGTACCAGGGATTGAACCCAGGGGCGTTCTACCTCCGAGCTACACCCCCAGCCCTATTTTTTATCCTTTATTTTGAAACCGGGTCTCACGAAGTTGTGGAGGGCCTCACTAAGTAGCTGAGGCTGGCTGCGAACCTGGATCCTCCGGTCTCTGCCTCCCAAGTACTAGGATTACAAGCGTGTGCCAC
>PVJS01024682.1:0-28475 GCA_004027185.1 Glis glis
GTGTGGTGCTATTGGGAGGTGAGGGAACCTTTAAGAGGTGGGGCCTAGGGGGAGGTCTTCAGGTTATTGGGTGTGTGGTGCTATTGGGAGGTGAAAAGACCTTTAAGAGGTGGGGCCCAATGGGAAGTGTTCAGATTATTGGGGTGCACCCTGGCCGGGGATCGTGGGACCCCAGTCTCTTTCTCCATCTTTGCTCGCTGGTTTGCCATGAAGGAATGCCCGTGCACCCACTCCATGATACAACATGTCACCTCGCCCAAAGCAAAGGACTAACCCATCAAGGACTTTCCGGGCATTGAAAACTTGAGACTTAGTGGGTTAAAACATCAATTGAAATCCTACCATTCAGTTGTTTGAGTTCATGAGGGGGAAGAGGCTTCTCATAACTGTGATTCTCATGAATCAGGATTCATGTAACACATGAATGGCCTATGTGTTACAGATGTATTAGTCTTTATAATAAAACGTCGGTAGGCTTCTTTGGGGAGCAGAGGTGCTCCAGTGGACTGCACTATTGTGTTCGAGCGCATGTAGGCAGAGGTCATGATGTGACTGGACCGACGCACAATTTATTCAACAAAGCACTTTCTTTGTGTTCTTTTTTGACACTAGGGATTGAACCCAGGGGGCATTCATTTCTCTCTCCAAATGTACTGAAGGAAACATAATCCTGGGAGTCAGGAGTTGGCGCAGTGCGGAGCAGAGGAGGTCAGCCTGGTGACAGTCTCTGGCCAGGCTCCTGTGTAAGTTCTCTTCTGGAGACCAGTCCCCAGCCTTGGCCTTCAAAGAGCCGAACGAGCACAAACTGCAAGGTCGCATTCCTACATGAGCCACCTGGGAAGTCTCAAAGCAGCCAAGAGAGCCTGCACCTGAAGAGGGGGCGGCCGTCCCCCAGCCTCCATGGGAGGGCGGGAGCCTGGCTGCCATCAGCAAATCTCAGCACACAGCAGGGTTCATGTGGTCCAAACACTCTCCGTAAGGTTTCCCTCCACTCTACTGAGCCCCAGCTCGTCCCCTGCCCCATTTCCCTTTAATTTTTATATTGTTTCTGTGTGTGTGTGGTGTGTGTGTGTGTGTGTGTTTTACTGGGTATTGAACCCAGAGGTGTTCTATCTCTGAGCTACACCCCTAGCCCTATTTTACTTTTGGATCAGGGTCTTGCTAAAGTTGCTGAGGGCCTCTCCAAGTTGCTGAGGCTGGTCTCCAACCTGCAATCCTCCTGTCTCAGTCTCCCAAGTACTGGGGTGACAGGCATGTACCGCCACCACACCTGGCTCCCCCATTTCCCGTTAAGACACCCAGTCACCTCTGAGCAAAATGAAGTACAGTTCACACTGTTAAGACTGTTTCGCCTTATGTAATAGTGTGTTAGTGAAGAAAATCTGTGCTGATCATTTCAGCATCTGCTTATCTTTCACACTAGCAAATAATCAAAATAAATCCCCCCAAACACATATTTAGTATCCATATTTATATGCACAGTTTTTAAAACAGTAACTTAAGTCGGGCATGGTGGTGCATGCTTGTAATCCCAGTACTTGGGAGGCTGAGACCAGAGGATCACAGGTTGGAGGCCAGGTTCAGCTACTTAGTGAGGCCCTCTGCAACTTAGTGAGACCGTTTCAAAATAAAGAATAAAAAAATAGGGCTGGGGTGTAGCCTGGAGGTAGAATGCCCCTGGGCTCAATCCCCAGTACCACCAAAACAAAAAACAAAAACAAAAAAACAACCCAGTAACTTTAATTAAAAATTAAAAAAAAAATACAGATTTAAAGGAAATAACAGAAATTGTATAACTTAGGAGGAGTGGTTGATACGCAGATTTTTCATCTTTTATTGGTTTACTCTAGTCATCATTAAGAGGGAAACTTGAAGTAAAACACTCCTGTGAGCTTGCTGGTTCCCGGGCAGGAGACTTGGGCTAGCCACAGCCACCGTGAGCGGGCATTTCTTGGAGATGTAATTCGGAGCCCTGCCTCAAGCCATCGATTTCCAGATAGTTGCCCAGCTCCGGGGAACCGGCTCCTGTCCTGGCCATCATTGATTTTGGCAGCGGGCCTCCCTCCTTTTCTTTCTAGATGAATTCTGTGCTGCTTTCAGAAGGGGCTGGCTGTGACACAGCGGGCCCGTGGCCATGGCCAGACCTTCAGCTCCAATTTCCAAGGGGCCTTGCACCTACCTCAAGCCCGTAGAAGGGTTTGTACAAATGGAACACTCCTGGGAAACCCAGCAACTCAACACTGTCACAGCTGTGAGACAGGCTAGTGGTAAAGGGGACAGGGGCAAGCGAGAGAGAGGAATTGGTTTGGGCGCAGAAGAGAAGTGGGGCTCCAGCAAGACTGGTGGGAGCTCCTGGACCTTCTGGAACAGGGGTTGCGACTGACTTGAGTCCTAGCTCAAGGCAGTGTGAAGTCCGGGGCACCTAGGATGGCGACAGGCTCTGCTGGGAATGGGAAAGTTGGAGTGGGGCTGCGCTGGGTTGAACAGTGTTGCTATAGTTCAACTCTGGGATGTCCTCCAAAGACCCCTGTGTGGAGAGCTTGGTTGCCCACCTGCGGAGCTATCGGGAAGTGGCGGGGCCTTTAAGAGGTGGAGCCTACTGGGAGGAAGTTAGGTCACTGGGGGTGTGGCCTTGAAGGGCCCCTTCCTCCTCTTCTCTCTCTTCACTTCCAGGCTGCCACGCAGTGAACGGGTCTCCTTCGACACATGCTCGCACCGTGATGTACCGTGCTGCCACAGTCTCAAAGGCCAACAAGGCCAATCCACCATGGGCTGTTATGGTCTAGATTTAGATTGTCCCCCTAGACCTCAGGGAGACAAGGCAGCCATGTTGGAAGTGGGGCTTGGTGGCTAAGGAGCAGTTGCTGGGGGTGTGGCAACCATGTTGGAGGTGGGGCTTGCTTGCTAAGGAATGGTTGCTGGGGGTGTGGCAGCCATGTGGAGGTGGGGCTTGGTTGCTAAGGAGCAATTGCTGGGACTATGGCAGCCATATTGGAGGCAGGGCTTGGTTGGTAAGGAATGGTCGCTCGGGGCATGGCCTATGGGATTATATAACGTCCCTCCTCCCCCTTGCTCCCTCTCTCTCTTCCCCGCCCCATGCCCTGAGCTCTGCCAATGCAACTTGGCCTCACATGGACGGAACCCCTGAAATCTCCAGAAATGTGAGCACAGAAATCTTCCTTCCTCTAAGTTGTGGTTGCTAGGTGTTTTGGATGACAGCAGTGAGAATGCTGAGACAGACTGAAACCATGAGCCAAAAGCAACTTTTCCTCCTTGCAAGATGTTTATCTTGGGTATCTTCTCACAGCGACAAAAGGCTGACTAAAACAAGTGTCCAATCTCAAATGATCAGGTCCACCCAATACCTGGGAATTCCTTATTTGATAGTTGGGTCTTTGCAGATGTAATCAAGTTAACATGAGACAATACACAATGAGGTTTGGGCCCTAAATCCAATGAGTGACCTCTTTCTTTCCCTCCCTTCCTCCCTCCCTCCTTTCTTCCTCTCCTTCCTTTTTTTCCTTCCTTTTTTTCCTTCCTTTTTTTCCTTCCTTCCTTCCTTCCTTCCTTCCTTCCTTCCTTCCTTTCTCTTTCTCTCTCTCTCTTTCTATACTGGGGATTGGACCCACAGGCATTCTACCTCCAAGCTAAACCCCAAACCCTTTTCATTTTTTTGTTGCTAAAGTTGTCCTCCAACCTGCGATCCTCCTGTGTCAGCTTCCCAAGTACTGGGATTACAGGCATAAGCCACCTGCCCAACTGAGTGATTTCTTTATAAGAAAAAAAGAGGGACATTTGGTAACAGAAAGACACCGAGGTTAGCCAGCCATGTGAAGAGGGAGGCAGAGACTGGGGAGAGGCACCTAGAAGCCAAGGAGCTTCAAGGATTGCAGGCCACCAGGGGAGCCTGAGGAGGCTGGCAGGGTCCCCCTGGAGCTGCTGGAGGGAGGACAGCCCTGCTCATATCTTGATTTTGGAGATGGAGCCTTCTGGAGTGTCAGACAGTCCCTTCTGCTGTGTGAAGCCACCTAGTCTGTTAATATGCATGACGTGAATACAGTGGATGAGTACGGGGTCATGTGGGAGAGACTGTGAGTGGATCCGTGTCCAGTCTGTGACCCTAATGCATATTCACTCCCCTTCTAAATATACATTTGTGATACTTCACAGGAGAGACAGTGCATGAAACCTGTGTTTGCATCCTGTGCAAACATTACCGAGAGAAGTCAAGCAGTTGGGAAGTAAATACAAAGAATCTCTCTTCTCATCTTCAAAAGGACACTTGAAAGAGTGGAGCGCGCGCGTTTATTTGGCCTGATGGTCCCAGGCGTGCAGAGAGCAAGCACCGGGCTGTGTTTAAAGGCACCGCTGTTTCCTGCGGGGCCGGCGCTTGACTTTGGGGTGCGCGCCACTCAGTAATGCTCTCTAGGGGGGCACGAGGGTTTCAGTGACCTTGCCCACTGCCATGGGCACAAACTCCTCCAACCAAACACACATCTTTCTCTACCATGCCTAGGAGCTACATGGCTGACTGGCTGGATGGGGCGGTGTGTACCAGTTCCATTTCAGACTTTATAGCTGCACCTCAGGTTGAAATGGAAAGCCAGTGAGCCTCATTATTAAGGACTGAACAGCAAAGGTTTGTAAAAAAAAAATCAGTTAAAATTCTTTACTTTTTCAGCCATTGCAAATACACTGAAATAGACAAGGTCACATTGAGAGAAATAAGGAAGTCTTAATTAGGGGAACTAGACTTGGAGTGCCATCGTGGGTTTCTGTAAGAGAGCGTGGGACTCCAGAGAGGTGAGTGGGTTGAAATCTTGTCTCTCTCATTTCTCTTCTTAGCTGTAGGGCTGTAGAGGGAAGGCCCCCTCCTTCAGGCAGGCCCCGGCATCTTCACGCTCAAAACCCATCTTTAGTTTCCTTGCCTTCCAGATTGGCAGCACATCTAACATATGCACACACTTCTGACTCTTAGCATGGTGTATCGATCCTTTATCTAGACCCCACTTTTTTGGGGGGGTACTGGGAATTGAACCCGGGGGTGTTCTACCTCCAAGCTACACCCTCCTTCCCCCAGCCTTTTTTATTTTGTAACAGATTCTCATTAAGTTGCTGAGGGTCTTGCTATGTTGCTGAGGCTGCCCTCAAACCTGCAATCCTCCTGTCTCACCTCCCAAGTCCTGGGATTACAGGTGTGCAGGCCAGGCGCCACCCCCCCCTTACCCTTTATAGAGAATGACTAGACTAAGACTTTACAGTCAAATAGCATCTCATTGGCAGGCCATGCTAGCGTTGCTGGGGCTCAGATACTGCACAGGATGCGTCTCTGGTGTGCTGTGTACCTTGACCTGAAGGACGCTGGGACGCCTCGGAAGTGCCTCTGACCTGCTCCTCTCCTTCCGTCTCCTGCACCTCGACGTCCACCAGGATGAGTCATAGGAACTACAACTCCTACTCCCCAAGGCAGGTCATAGAAACTAGAGCTTCCCGCCCCCAAAGCAAGCCAGAAACCCTAGAAAATCACTGTCCTTCCTCCTCATGCCAGAGAGGCCCTGCCCCATCCCCAAGAGGAAGGCGCGCGGCACAGAGAGGCGCCGAAGAACACGAGCAGACAGGCTGTGCGTGTCAGCTTTTCCTCACTGCAACCAAAGTACTGGACAAGAACAACGTAGAGGAGGAAAGGTTGACTTGGGCTCAGGGTTTCAGAGGTCAGTCCATGGTGGGCTGGCTCCATGGCTCTGGGCCTGAGGGGAGGCAGAACATCATGGCGGAAGGGTGTGGTAGAGAAGGAGAGCTGCTCAGCTCATGGCCGCGGGAAGCAGAGAGAGGGGGAAGCAGCCAGGGACAAGATACAGTCCTCAAGGGCACACCCCCATGTGACCGACTTCCTCCAACAAGGTCCCACCTGGTCGAGTTCCTCATGATCCAATCCCTTCCCTGAAGCCCTATCTCAGGACCTTGCTGCACTGGGGACTGGGCCTCAACACACGAATCTTGGGGGGCATTCACATCCAAACTGTAACGGGCCTTGCTGCATCCTTCTTTCTTTTTATTTTTATTTTCCTGTGGTACTGAAGATTGAACCCAGGTGCATTCTACCTCTGAACTACATCCCCAGCCCTATTTTGTTTTTATTTTTGAAACAGGGTCTCACTAGGTTGATGAGAGTCTCACTACTTGCTGAGGCTGGCCTCGAACCTGCGATCCCCCTGTCTCAGCCTCCCAAGTGCTGGGATTACAGGTGTGCGCCACCACGCCCGGCTTCCTTCTTCTTTCTATTAGCAGTAAGGCACACTGTCTGTTCAAATGCTTGTCTGCGCGGCTGTCCATCTTCATGAGACCTCAGCATAAATACATATCTTCCCCTGGTGTTTGGGTCTTCATTCCTGAAGGGCCCA
The DNA here is from genome assembly GCA_004027185.1 of Glis glis. Lineage (NCBI taxonomy): Eukaryota > Metazoa > Chordata > Mammalia > Rodentia > Gliridae > Glis > Glis glis. The sequence continues at coordinate 6,402 of PVJS01024682.1, forward strand.
GTGACTCAATAGCTTTGTTATGCTTTTCTCTCATTCCCCATCTTTTGTGATAGGGGTGAGGAAAGGGAGCGTGCCTTCCCACGGTTCCTGTGCATTATAGTTTTGTCTCGGTAGCAATTTACATGCACAATTTACATAGCAATTTACATGCACAGAGCCCTCTGAATGTACTATGAGGTCCTGACCTGTTTATTTTTCCCTTCAGAGAATGACTGGACAAGGGCCATACAAGAACGCCGTTTCATTAAGAGCGTGGAAACAGCTAAGCTCACCTCTGTTCTGGATTGACCTGTGACACCTGGCCCAACCTGCTCTCCGACTTTCACGTGGGATACTGACTCACGATCCCCAACTGGCACCCCATTGAGAAACGGGCTATCTGAGGACTGTGCAGTACAATAACTATGTCAAGCCGGGCGTGGTGGCGCACGCTTGTAATCCCAGTACTTTGGGAGGCGGAGACCGGAGGATCCGGGTTCGCAGCCAGACTCAGCTCTCTCTCTCTACTTAGTGAGGCCCTCCGCAACTTCATAAGACCCGGTTTCAAAATAAAGTATAAAAAAATAAGGCCAGGGGTGTAGCGCGGAGGTGGAACGCCCCTGGGTTCAATCCCCGGTACCACAAAAAAAAAAAGAAACCTATGTCAAGAGTAATAAATGAAAGGAAATGTTTCCCTTCTGTGTGTCTACTGTGAACTGAGTCCCCCGTGTCCTGGGAGGACGGGAGGAACCTATTGATTACAGGGCTATCAGGCGAGGATGGATTTACCCCGAAAGGTCACGATCCCAGATCTGAGACCCCCACAAGAGAGGAGGGTGGGGAGCGAGCAGCCGGCAGACTCTGAGAGGCACAGGGCGCCAGCTGGGGAGCAGGTGGGAACTTTCCTCCTGCTGGAAGCTGCTACCTGTCCTTGGGCTTTCCACTGGGGGATGGGGCTCCAAATGTCAGTATTTGAGTCCTTGTAATGAGGTAGCTTCTCTTTCCAGAAGCGGGCTCCAGTACCTTTCGTGGTTGTGCACAGAAAGGGCCTGGCAGTCTCACCACACAGGGCGCACACATTTACTGCATGTCCCGTCGCACCTGTCACCTCCACCTGCCTGGCTACTGGTGATCTCAACAGAATCAACATCGTATAAACAGAATCAACATCATATAAACAGAATCAACATCGTATTTTCTGTCCTTGGTGGGTGGTGTTTTAAATGCATTAAGTGTCTGGGCGTGGTGGCACACACTTGTCATCACAGTCCTTGGGAGGCTGAGACCGAAGGATCCGGGTTCGCGGCCAGCCTCAGCAACTTAGTGAGGCCCTCCGCAACTTCGTGAGACCCGGTTTCAAAATAAAGAATAAAAAAATAGGGCTGGGGGTGTAGCTCGGAGGTAGAACGCCCCTGCGTTCAATCCCCAGTACCGCAAAATAAATAAATAAATAAGTAAATAAATAAATAAATAAATAAATAAATGCACAAAGTGTGGTGGGTGGGCCAGGGGCTCTGGGGGAATTCACATCAGGATTGTGGCTCACCCTGCTGGGTTTTTTTTTTTTCTATTTGTTTCACCCTGTGCCTGCGGTTACTTTCTTGCTAAAAAAAAGGGCGGAGCCAAGGGGTTGAGACATACCTTATGGCCTGTTGAGTCAAGCCCAAAATAAAGGAGGAATTGTACCTCGTTAGAGAATTACCATCTTAGAAAATGAACTCCAAGTCCCCTGGAACTTTCTTCCATCATCCATTTAACTATCATCAAATAACGGTCAGACTATCACAGCATCGAGAGAGCCAATGATCAAAATAACGGTGAGAATTTCAAGTAGGTACAGTATACGCGTATTATACAGTAAAATATAGCTCCTGGAACTATCCACAGCATACAGGCTTATGTTTATGAATGTCACATGATGAAGTCCAGCACTATCTGGGTAAACAACATTATAGGTATTGCTGGTTTACCATATACACAGAATTTTATTAACTGTAGCCCGCCTTTTCAGTGTAACCGGAAAGGAGTGGGATATATGTGTATGTGTATATGTATATGTATATGTGCATACCACACACACACACACACACACACACACATTTATTGGTGTATTGTAGTCTCACCTCATAATGTAACTTAGAGCGATAGGGCCAGATAGGCACACAGCCTTGGTCAGCCTCCCCCAGCCCCCTCCCAGTCCCCACACGGATATTGAGGTCTGCCTGGGTACGGTCACATATGTATATAATGTCAATGGAAGTGTTTCCTTCATTAAATCTTCCTCTCCCCCCTCCCACCCTCCCTTAGACCACCTCTCTCGCTCCACTGAGGTTTCTCTTCCATTATCTAAATTTTAAAAAAAATATGTGTTAGCAGCTGGGCGTGGTGGCGCACGCTTGTCATCCCAGTACTTGGGAGGCTGAGACCGGAGGATCCGGGTTCGCGGCCAGCCTCAGCTACTTAGTGAGGCCCTCTGCAACTTAGTGAGACCCTGTTTCAAAATAAAAACAAAAAATAGGGCTGGGGGTGTAGCTCGGAGGTAAAATGCCCCAGTACCGCAAAAAAAAAAATGTTTTAGCTTTTATGACATTGAGCGAGTCCACAGACATCCCTCACGGACAAAAAAAAATGCATACAGAATTGGAAGCATTTTGATATAGCAGCCTGATGAAAAACACCCTAGGAGATTGCTTTCCCTGGAGCTGCGCCGAGGACAAAGCCAAGCCCGTTAAATAGGGTCCACGCAACCCAGATGCGGTCAGACTTGAGATTTACATCACTTTCTAAATCGCGGGGCGTTCAGAAAACGCCCACCTCCCGCAGGGCAGGCAAGCAAGCGACTCTGGTCATCGGCACTGTCTGGCCATCTAGTTTCCTTTTTTTTTTTTTTTTTTTGCGGTACTAGATATTGAACCCAGGGGCATTCTAACTTCAAGCTACACCCCCACACCCCCAGCCCTATTTTTGCTCTTTATTTTGAAACAGGGTCTCATTAAGTTGCGCAAGGCCTCACTAAGTAGCTGAGGCTGGCCGCGAACCAGAGGCAGTCCACTGGTGTTGGGTACAGATGCTGAGGGTGGGTGGAGCTGCCTCTTGGATCCTCTTCTGTCCTGACCCCTGACCCCAGCACAAAGGCCACCCATGGTGCGCAAGTCCCCAGTGCAGTGCAGAAATTGCTCCCAGACTCTGCGGCAGCTTGTGCCCCCTGTGCCTCCCAAGTCAAGCACCAGGTGTGTCTTCTATGTCATCCTACACACGAGACAGGTGGCCAGCAACCTGGCTGGGTTCTTCTGAGGTGGGAAGGGGCAGAGAACAGTTCTCAAAGTCCTGGTGACTCGGTTAGAAGGACTCTGTGGTCCCGGGGAACGTGCTGTCCTTAGGGACACCGCACTGCCTCCTGGGTTGCAAGGACTCTTCCTTGTCTGTGGGCATCAGAGGTCCACAGCAAGTGTGTTCTCATCAGCTAATGCCTCGTTCATGCCCTGGAGGGGGACTTGGGTCTCCTGTGAAAATCCAGATTGATGAGGACACTCAAAGTATGCTTCGAGACCAGGGCTCTTTCTTAGGATTTGGAAAACCTGACCCTTTCCAAGCCTCGGCCATCACGGGAAACAGACTTCCTTCCGCGCCAGCCTTTCCCTGCGGGAGAGCTGCTTCCCATACTCATTTTATTTGCGTTGAGTCACTTTGCAAATTGCTGCTTCTCAGGATCTGTCACCACAAAATCAATGTGCAAAACAGCTGTTTAAATAGCTTATTATTAACAGCCAGAGAGAAAAATATAAATTAGAAAATGTTGATAGCTCGTTGAATTTTCCCGATTCTCTGTTCTAGTTCCAGAGATAATTTAAAGTCACTCAGCTAAGTAAGCACCCAGGGCATTGCAAAACTAAGTCTCAGAGAGGGCACTCAGCGCACTGGGGGGAGCGCCCCGCTGGAGCGCCTCAACAAAGCCAGGCCCGAGGCCAAATCTGTTGTTTTTCATTCATTTCTCTGTATCCTCACCTTTAAAATATGAATAAGACCAGCTCTGCCTACTTCACACAACCAGTACAAGACGGCCAATGAAGCCGGGCATGGTGGTGCACACCTGTCATCCCAGTACCTGGGAGACTGACACAGGAGGATGGCAGGTTCTAGGACAGCTGCAGCCACTTAGCAAAGAGACCCTCAGCCACCTAGTTAGACCCTGTTTCAACATTAAAAATAAAGTCTGGGATACAGAATGACCCTGGGTTCAATCCCCAGCACCACACACACACACACACACACAAAAATAAAACAAACCTGCAAGTGGTATAAAGATATACAAGACACTCAGTTTCCAATTCCTACACAAAAATGAGGTAACAGAAGAGAAAACTATGTTTCTTTTAAATAACACATCAAAAAGGAATTCATTTTGACTAAAGCCCTCAGCTATAAGACAAAAATAATAATACAGTACCTCACTATGGCAATCTCAAACTAACTTGCACGTTATTAACCCAATTTGTGGACTCCCACAAGATAACATGACAGTTTCCCATTGTTAATTATTTTTTCTTGATAGCTCACTGCAAAAATTGCAACTTTGTAGTTAGAGTTTTTGTTAGAATGTGATCTTGTTGATGTTGGGGCAACAATCTTGAACGTAAAAACTGTTGCTGTTCCAACCACAAGTATTTAGAAATCCATAGGTGTGCCGTGGCTGCACATTTAAAAACAGACCGTGTAGCTGTTTTAACTGGAGAGGAATTTTACAGCCCCAGTGATGGAGCCCTAGGATCCCAGGGAGCACTGCCATGACCCTCCGATTCCTTAGTTGAGGATGTCTTCAGTGGACTTCACTACGCAACAAAGGGCACAACGTGCTGTCTCTGAACGCGGAAATATTTAACCCGGACAAAATCGAATGATGTCATCAAATAAGCTGACGACATACAGGGCAAAGGATTTCCCAGGCTCGCCCCTTTCAGCTCCTGGGGGTACAGCCTGCTTCTAGGGCCCCCTCTTCCGACCACACGCGTTCCTGGCCTGGGCTGACTGATTTGTTAAACACACAGGGACGCAGTGTGAGCCCAGTGTGGTCGGTGTGGCTGCCGGCTCAGGACTTGGCTTTTCGCTGGTATGTAGTTTTTAATTGCATGGTGGCTCCATCGATACAGTATTTCCAATAAAAACCCACAGATGCCCAGCTTAGTGGTCAAGCCCTGTCTGCAGTGATTAATGGGCTAACAGACCCCAAATCGAGCCCACCAGAAAACAGAGCCCCTCCAGGCAGTCCCTAAAGGCTTGGGGCTCCTGTGCACGGATGCTGTGGGCCATTAAAGGGCCCACCCCGGGGGACTGTTGGAACAGGCCCCCGTACCTTCCTTCTTCCTGGTTGTCTGCCTCCAGCCCCGCTCACCGCCCACACCACCAGGACAGTGGCAAACCCGCAGCCCAGCGCTCTGCATTTCCTGCCAAGGTTGGAGGCCAGCCTCTGTAGTCACAGCCCGTGTGACCTTGGGCAAGGGACTAAGCCCTGCAGGCCTCAATGCCATTCTCTGTAAAACGACAGCGCTGGGCGCCACCACCTTCACAGTGGCGCGTGGCAGGAGGCTGGCGTACAGTCCCTCGGGTACAGACACTGAGAACGCCAGCTCGGGCCAGTCCTCCCGCTCGCGACCCCACAGGACCCCAGTGGCGCTTGGGTGGGGAGGGACCTGAACACCACTCAGGAATGCACCCACGTGGCTTGTTCCTGGACATGTCTCAGGATGAAGCCCGCTCCCCTGGGGAAGGGCGACGTTTTGCGGCCTTCACGGTTGTCAACGCTACCTTCTCTAGAAACACACATCCAGAAAGAATGTGACATTTGGGCCCCGACCCCATCACGGGGCCACAGAGCTTGCCATCACACAGGTCTTCTTCCAGGACATCCTCCTGCTCCAATCACCGTGTGCCGAGGACCCGGGCGGTTCTACAGGAGCATGGCTTTCGCCCCAGCACGCTTCCTCTGTGGTCCTCCGGAGCTCTGGGCGTAACACAGGCACACTCCGTGCTGTGCTGGCTGGGACCCTCCAGGGGCGACATCTCCATCCACACCGAGCCGGCCCTCCACGTCCACGTGGCCCTCTCTTACGGCACTCCCCTGACCCCCCACTTCAGGGCTCCCTCTGCACCACGGAGCCGCCTCTGCTCTGAGACCAGTTTGCTAGAGCTTCTACATCCTTCTAGCGACTGCTCCCCGACGCCCTTGTTCCTAAGTGGAACTCCTGTGCTCCTACGGGTCTTCACTTACACGCGGTGGCTACTAATGGCTCTTCTCCCCCAAATGGAAGGCTCGAACCGTTAGGAGAGAGGACTCTGTGTGCTGTCCCCTGCACACCCGCCCAGCACTGCGCGCACAGGATTAAGTGACATAAGGCAGGGAGCTGTCCGCCGACCGCGGCAGCCTGAGTGCCTTGCTGCTGGATGGATGGCGGGAAGAATGTGCCAGAAGGAACCGGTGGGGAGGCGCCTGTTAAGAGCAGTGGGAGACGAAGGGTGGAAACAAATAAATCAAGAGTGAAATGATAATTTCACAAAAGACAGAGATAGAAACACAGGCAAAATTCCACACGAGATGTCTGCCAGGCAGAAGAAACGGGCTGAGGTACAAACAGGACACAGCCCATGTCACTGGCTGAACCGTTCACGGCTGGTTTGTATTTTCCAGTGACGCGCGTGTGACAGATGTCTCCCAGTGGGGCTCAGAGTAGGGAAATGACCAAGTGCCTGCCTGGAGCCAGGCTCTGGGCACAGAGTTCCTACGACACTGTAGAGCTACGTCTTAGGTGAATGGCCCGGGCCGTAGTGTGTGCGTGCCGCCATCACAACACCCCGAGACCGGGTCACGTATAGAGCAGGAAGGTCCGTCTTACAGTTCTGGGGCCGGGCAGTGTGACGTGAAGACACCAGCTGCTCAGTCTCTGCTCCACTATGGCGCCTTGTTGACGGGGCTCCCCTCTGTCCTCACGAGGCAGAGGAGTGGCAGGCAGTGAGCCCGCTCCCTCAGGACCCCCGACACGCAGAGCCCTGGTCCCAGCTGTGGGGGCGGCGCCCTGGACTTTCCTGCTTCCTAAAGGCCCCACTTCGCCTCTTACTACCACCGCGCTGGTGAGGTTCACCACGTGAATCCTGGGGTACACATTCAGACCATCCACGCTGGGGACGCCGGTGTCCCCACTCCCTGCGGGGACCCAGGGTGGAAGAGTATGTGGTCAGCTCTGCTGCCCAAGAGCAGGGACTGGACTCAGCCACCACCGCACAGGCCGGGCCTGCTCCTTCCATTAGCCCGGTCGCCCTGGGCCGTGGCTGGCCGGTGGACCAAGGTACTAACTAGCGTGTCCTTTTCTACTGTTTTTCTAGATGAGTTGATGGGGAGAAAGTAGGGAGACAGCTAATGTCAGGGAGTCAGTGCAAGGGACAAGGGTCCAAGATGTCAGAGGGACCCCGCAAGGCTGAGGTGCCCGTGCGCGAGGATGCGGTGCAGGGCCGGCTGGCCCTCTGGAGGGGTCGCTCGGGACCTGGGCAGAGCCTGTCTATGTCCCGTCCACTGGCCCAGATGCCGCCCTCTGTGAAAGCCCATGGCGATGACACGGGTGGGAAGACAGCCAGAACAACGGAAACCCGTCTGCGCCATTCCACAGGATAAAAGCTGCCTTTCTTGTAAGTGGCTTAATTCAAATTATTCCTGTTAAAGTACTCTAAATTGAATTGTTTCATCCATCCCAAAGAATTCCTTATCTAGAAGATTTCAAAATACATGGAGGTTACAAACATCCTTCACGGGTGTGTGCGGTACTGGGGATGGAACCCAAGGGGCTTTCTGCTTTCGAGCTATACCCCCAGCCCTTTTTATTTTTTAATTTTGAAACAGGGTCTCACTAGGTTGCTGAGGGTCTTGCTAAGTTGCCGAGGCTGGTCTCAAACCTGTGATCCTCCTGTCTCAGCCCCCAAGTACTAGGATTACAGGTGTGCGCCACCACGCCTGTCTTTATGGATTGTATTTTGAAAAAGTGTATTTGGTATCCCAAGTCCACAGTATTTTATTTTTTATTTATTTATTTTTTTGGTACTGGGGATGGAACCCAGAGGTATTCCACTTCCAAGTTATACCACCAACCTGATTTTATTTTTTATTTGGAAACAAGGTCTCACTAAGTTGCGGAGGGCCTCGCTAAGTTGTCCAGGCTGGCTTTGAACCTGTGATCCTCCTGTCTCAGCCTCCCAAGCACTGGGATTACAAGCCTGCACTGCCACACCTGGCTCAGATTATTTTTCAAAGAGATGCTACAAGCATTTCCAGTGGTAATACTGTACCTATCTAACCCTCCCCCCACACACACTGAAAACGGAAAACTCACAAGAGATGAACTCTATGTATTTTCTTTTCTTTTTTTTTTTTGCAGTACTGGGGATTGAACCCAGGGGCATTTTACCTCCGAGCTACACCCCCAGCCCTATTTTTTTATTCTTTATTTTTGAAACAGGGTCTCACTAAGTTGCAGAGGTATTTTCTTTTCTAAACTCTGTCTACAACTGAGAAGGCTGTCTGCTCTTTAACCCCGGGCTGGCCCACAGTTTCCATGTAACCATGAAGCCACGTAGGGGATGCCTTCAGAGTTTATTTACTCAAACAGCTTTCCCTCCCTCCAAGGACATTCTTGGACACCTTTCCTGCAGCGGGGCTTCCAGTAGCACTAAGCAGTTGAGGAGCGCTGCAGCAGATGGTCATAGCTGGCGCCTTCATGGCCCACCCATCGCTCTCCTTCCTGGTGGTCGCCCAGTCCCTGCAAAGGCAGCCCCTGCTTACACCAGTGGGATGAGACCACGCGTCCCCACAGCATGTCAGGGAGACACAGTTCCGAGCCACAACCAGGCACAGCTAGACCCACTGTGTGACAATGACTGCAGGAACCACAGCCACGGCCTGAGAGTAGCCCAGGCAGCTCCCAGGTGACTGGTTCACACAGACACATCACAGCCAGCATCACAGCCAGCTGGAGCCACGCCCACACAACACGCAGGGGCTTCCTCCCAGCTCATTGGCTGGCGCAGATATGTCAGTCACTTCTGATGTCATAATCAGGCAGAAGACACGCCCCCACAGGATGCCCAGAGGGCTGCCTCCCCTGGAGAGCGACCACTCCATGCCCTCCTCCAGTGTGACTTGCCAGGACCCGCCCTGGGTCACAGCTCTGGCTCTGAAATCAGAAGAGGAAGTCTGCGGAATTATTGAAAACACCCTCGCCACAACCAGCCGGCTTTGCCAATGCGCTTCCACAACCTAAAACAACTTAAAGGAAAAAGAAGATGCTTTCAGAAAGGAAAGAAACGCACCAAGCCAACGGATAGATCATCGCTCCCAGTGGAGGGATTGGGAACACAGCGGTGAGTGAGCAACACAAACAGCCCAGCCCCAGAGAGAGGACGGGGCACCTTCTCTGATGGTAGTCACCTCGGAGCAGGGAGCGCCAGGGGGTCCCCTGCCAGTGGAGCTCAGGCCTGGCGCAGATAAGAGGACGCAGGAGAGCCAGGCGTGGTGGCACAGCACGCTTATAATCCCAGTCCTTGGGAGGCTGAGACAGGAGGATCGCAGGTTGGAGGCCAGCCTCAGCTACTTAGTGAGGCCCCCCACAACTGAGTGAGACCCTGTTTCAAAATAAAGAATAAAAAAATAGGGCTGGGGGTGGAGCTCGGAGGTAGAATGCCCCTGGGTTCAATCCCCAGTACCGCAAAAAAAAAGAAAAACAGAGAGGATACAGTAAGAATGCGGAATGCATGGGAACTAAAGCAGGTTCTTGAAGGACAGAAAGCTTAGACTATTTAACGATTTTCATTTTGTTTTGGTAGTACTGGGGATGGAACCCAGGGGCATTCTACCTCTGCGCTACACCCCTGGCCCAATTTTTATTTTTTATTGTGGAACAGGGTCTCTCTAAGCAGCTGAGGCTGGCCTTGAACCTGTGATCCTCCTATCTCAGCCTCCCAAGTACTGGGATCACAGGCATGCACCACCAGACCTGGCAGTTTAGCTCTTTTTTTTTTTTTGCGGTACTGGGGACTGAACCCAGGGGCATTCTACCTCCGCGCTACACCCCCAGTCCTATTTTTTTATTCTTTATTTTGAAACAGGGTCTCACGAAGTTGCAGAGGGCCTCACTAAGTAGAGAGAGAGAGCGAGCTGAGGTTGGCCGCGAACGCGGCTCCTCCGGTCTCCGCCTCCCAAAGTACTGGGATTACAAGCGTGCGCCACCATGCCTGGCTAGTTTAGCTCATTTTTGCAAATGGCAAATTATAAATCAGAAACCGGAGGAAATACACATATCGGGATCAGAAGGTTTGGAACGGCCTTTCCTTCTACTCTCCACATTGCATCCACCATGTTCCTCTCTGTCTTTCCCACCAGGCTAAGTGTGATTTCAGGTCATTCTGTTGTACCCTAGATGCTACCAAATCGTCACAGTGGTATCCTCTGAGCCCTGACCCTGTGAGACCCAGGACCTGGGCACAACTGGACTGCATTTCTCCCATCCACCCAGGGTCACCGCGGGCTTTTCTTTTGACTGTGCATGTCTTCCGACCTCGTTTTGCTCAGGTGCCTATCAGAACACAGCCAATTCTGTGGTGTGCGAACATGAGCCCATGTTTTCAGAGACAGACTCTTGTTTATCATTGGGAAATCCTGACTGGCCACTGGAAAGCTAGTGAAAGTTAAGTACCTATACATACAAAAAGCTCATGCTAAAAAAAACAAGATGTGTAGATTAAAAACAATAACTGAGTCGCTTGTCATCCCAGTACTCGGGAGGCTGAGACTGGAGGATCCAGGTTCGTGGACAGCCTCAGTAACTTAGTGAGGCCCTCCGCAACTTAGTGAGACCCTGTTTCAAAATAAAGAATAAGGCATGGCGTGGTGGCGCACGCTTGTCATCCCAGTACTTGGGAGGCGGAGACCAGAGGATCCAGGTTCGTGGCCAGCCTCAGTGAGGCTACTTAGTGAGGCCCTCCACAACTTCGTGAGACCTGGCTTCAAAATAAAGTATAAAAAATAGGGCTGGGGGTGTAGCGCGGAGGTAGAACGCCCCTGGGTTGAATCCCCGGTACCGCAAAAAAAAAAAAAATAAATAAATAAGTAAAGAATAAAAAATAGGGCTGGGGGTGGAGCTCAGAGGCAGAATGCCCCTGGGTTCAATCCCCAGTACCGCAAAAAAAAAAAAAAAAAACAATAATTGAATAGTTCCTCTAACCCTCTCATCTGGAAGAGGTAAAGAAGTAGTAGAAAAAGGAAAGAGAGTGGGCCAGGTGAGTTGTGTAAGGCTAGGAGTTGTTCAGGTGCTCAACCTTTGCAGAACCAGCTCTGGGGCAGCTGCTCCTCTGTGAATTTCCTACGGTTGGCACCTCTTCATCGGCTGCCTGGCTCTTGGGAAAGCCAAATGACGAGACACCATGGATGGCGGCACCAAGTGATTCCGTAAAATAGACTCCTTAGCATTCTAGCCAAGTTCTGGGAGTAGCTGGATGAAGCATCACGGGCTTTCAGCGCTGCAGTAGAATATATTTCAAGCACATCTTGGAATACAGAATTCTGGGAGGAGACCAGTTAAAAGGCTTGGGTGAAGAGGGGAGAAAACGGACACAGTCACGCCTCGTCCGTTATGGCCGCTTTGTATGTTAAACCGTGAAAGCGACTCGAGGTCAAAGAGGAGCCACAGGAACAAACCCTCAACGTATGAGCAAGAAGAAAAGAAGACTCGAGTGAATCAATCAGAAACAAAAGATGGGGAAGGACGATCCAGACCGCAAAAACACAAGGAATGCCGTCGCTGGAATCATGCCAACACGGGAGATAAACGGATGCATTCCTAGAAATACGCAATCTACCAGACTGTCTCGACGAAATAGAAAATATGAACAAAGCTGTAAGTAGTGAGGAGATTTCATTGTAATAATATTAATAAAAAAAACCCTTCCAATAAGAAACACCTGGAGCCAGGCATGTGCCGCACGCCTATCACCCCAGTACTTGGGAGACTGAGACAGGAGGATCACAGGTTTGAGGACAGCCTCAGCAACTTCGCAAAGAGACCCTCGGCCACCTAGGGACACCCTGTTTCCAAATAAAAATAAATAAATAAAAAGGGCTGGGGGTGTACCTCGGAACTGGAATGTCCCTGGGTTCCATCCCCAGTACCACAAAACAAAACAAAACAAAACAAAACAAAAACCACCTGGGACCAGGTGGCTTCGCTAGACAATTCTACCAAATGTTTAAAACATGGTAAGAAGAGCCGGGCGTGGTGGCGCACGCTTGTAATCCCAGTACTTTGGGAGACGGAGACCGGAGGATCCGGGTTCGCGGCCAGCCTCAGCTCTCTCTCTCTCCCTGTCTGTCTGTCTCTCTCTCTCTACCTAGTGAGGCCCTCCACAACTTCGTGAGACCCGGTTTCAAAATAAAGTATAAAAAAATAGGTCCGGGGGTGTAGTGCAGAGGTAGAACGCCCCTGCGTTCAATCCCCGGTACCAAAAAAAAAAAAATAAATAAATAAAACACGGTAAGAAAACTACAGACCGATATCCCCAATGAATATTGAAGTCACAGTCTAAATACAATACGTGCAGACAGGATTCAACAGGAAATGAAGAGGAGCGTATACCAGGAACAAGGAGGGCTCGTACCTCGAGGGGATGCGGGATTCGCCACGGGAAAGACGTGAACAGCACGCAGGGAGAAAACCACCTGCTCGTCTCAGCTGGGGCAGAAATGATAGTTGAAAACAACAACAACTCTTTCATTATAAAAACACTTAACCACTGAGCAGGGATAGACGGCAGCTGGCTCAGCACGGGCAAGGCCATTTGAGCAAAGTCCTGAGCTAACATCCGACTCCGTGGAGCAAGACTGAAAGATTTCCCTCCAGCACCTAGACGGAGACAAGAGTGCTCATCGTGCATCGTAGTGCCGGGCCTCGCTAGAGCCGGGAGGCCAGAGGGACAAACCTAAGGACTCCCAACGGGAAGAAGAGAAAAGCTACGTGTTCACGGGTACGACGATCTGCTGTGTTGAGAGAGAAAGATCACACACACACGCACACGCACACGGCTCAAGCGAGTCAGCCCATTCAGAGAAGGTGTAGGATACGAAATCAGACAGTAGCCAGCTGTATCTGTATATGCTAATCATGAGCAGTCCCCTCCCCCCAACTACTAAAACGATGATGACATTACCATGGCCCCAGAAAGCACTAGGTGCACAGAGATGTGAACGGGGATGGCCAAGGACAGCGGAGAGAAATGAAAGAAGACGTAGAGAAGCCCTCCTGCGTGCGTGCCTGCGTGCGCTGCCCATCGGAACGCCGTCCAAACATTCACAGCGTGTCGAGCGACCTACAAACCCAGCCCCATCCCTGTCACAGGTCCCATGGCACTGCTGGTCAAAATAGAGAAATCCAGCCGGGCGTGGTGGCGCACGCTTGTAATCCCAGTACTTGGGGAGGCGGAGACTGGAAGATCCGGGTTCGCGGCCAGCCTCAGCTCTCTCTCTGTCTCTCCCTGTATCTCTCTCTGTCTCCCTCTCTCTCCTTAGTGAGGCCCTCTGCAACTTCGTGAGACCCAGTTTCAAAATAAAGTATAAAAAATAGGGCCGGGGGTGTAGCGCGGAGGTACAACGCCCCTGCGTTCAATCCTTGGTACCGCAAAAAAAAAAAAAAAAAAAAAAATAGAGAAATCCACCCTGAAATTGATATGGAATCTTAAGGGACCCAGAACAGCTCTAACCACCTTGAAAATGGAGCTCCAAGTCGGAGGGCTCACACTTGCTGATTCCAAAAGTTATTCCAAACCAACAATAACAAAAACAGCGTGGTACTGGCTTAAAACCGAGGGAATATTACGAGCCCAGAAACAGAGCTGCCCATCTATGGCCAACTGTTCTCTGACAACGAGACCAAGAGCGTTTAGTGTGGAAAACATAGGTATTGGGAGAACTGGATATTCACATGCAAAAGAATGAAGTTTGGCCTTTAACCTACCACCACTGTCAACGATGAACTCAAAATGGATTCAAGATCCAATGTAAGACCTCAAACTATAAAACTCCTACAAGAACGGATAGGGGGAACACTTCAAGACACTGCCACATGCAATTTTCTGTTAAGAGCCAAAAGCACAGGATGCAAAAGCAAGATGAACGGCACCTTGGGCTACATTAAACTAAGAGACTTCTGTATAGCAAAGGAGACAATTAAGACAGTGAAGAGGCAGCCGACAGAACGGGAGAAATACTCCCAAGTCACATGTCTGCTCAGGGTCATATCCAAAAAACATAAAGAACCCCTACGATGCCCAGCGTGGTGGCGCACGCTTGTAATCCCAGTACTTTGGGAGGCGGAGACCGGAGGATCCGGGTTCGCGGCCAGCCTCAGCTCTCTCTCTCTCTCTCTCTCTCTCTCCCTGTCTCTTTCTTTCTCTCTCTCTCTCTCTCTACTTAGTGAGGCCCTCCGCAACTTTGTGAGACCCGGTTTCAAAATAAAGTATAAAAAAGTAGGGCCGGGGGTGTAGTGTGGAGGTAGAATGCCCCTGGGTTCAATCCCCGGTACCGCAAAAAAAAAAAAAAAAAAAAAAAAACGAATCCCTACGATTCAACAACAAATTAACAATAAGGAAATTATGAAATGGGCAAAGGACTTGAATAGATATGTCTCCAAAGAAGATATACAGTTGTCCAGTCAGCATATAAAAAGATGCCTGACGTTACTCATCATGAGAGAAATGCAAATCAAGACCAAAATCAAGACCACAAGGACCAGCCGGGCATGGTGGCGCACACTTGTCATCCCAGTACTTGGGAGGCGGAGGCGGAGACCGGAGGACCCGGGTTCGCGGCCAGCCTCAGCTACTTAGTGACATCCTCTGCAACTTAGTGAGACTGGTTTCAAAATAAAGGATAAAAAATAGGGCTGGGGGTGTAGCTCGGAGGTAGAATGCCCCTGGGTTCAATCCCCGGTACCACAAAAAAAAAAAAAAAGAAAAAGAAGGCTGGGGGTGTAGCTCGGAGGCAGAATGCCCTGGGTTCAATCCCCAATACAAAAAATTTCACATAAACAGAAAGCAGAATGGTGGTGAGGGGGGGTGGGATAGGGAGTTATTGTTCAGCGGGTACAGAGTTTGAGATTTGTAAGATAGAAAAGTTCTGAAGATCGGCTACACAACAATGTGAAGAAACTTTTTTTCTTTTTTGCAGTACCGGGGATTGAACCCAGGGGCGTTCTACCTCCGCGCTACACCCCCGGCCCTATTTTTTTATACTTTATTTTGAAACCGGGTCTCACGAAGTTGCGGAGGGCCTCACTAAGTAGAGAGAGAGAGAGAGAGAGAGAGAGAGAGAGAGAGAGACAGGGAGAGAGAGAGCTGAGGCTGGCCGCGAACCCGGATCCTCCGGTCTCTGCCTCCCAAAGTACTGGGATTACAAGCGTGCGCCACCACGCCCAGCAATGTGAATAGACTTTAACACTACTGAACTCTAGACTTAAAAATGGATAAAGTGGTACATCTGAGGAGATGCATTTGTTTTTAAGGGTTTTTTGGTGTGTGGTACTGGGGATTGAAGCCAGGGGCATTCTATGTCTGAGCTACACTCCCAGCCCTATTTTTTATTCTTTATTTTGAAACAGGGTCTCACTAGGCTGCCAAGGGCCTCACTAAGTAGCTGAAGCTGGCCGCGAACCTGCGATCCTCCTGTCTCAGCCTCACAAGGACTGGGATGACAAGCGTGTACCACACGCCCTGCTAACGTTTTATTTTTAAACTATAATTAAAATATATGACTATTAACTGTATGAACATGTTTCCAGCAAGACTCATCTGGTTCACGTCTTGTGAAAATGGTACAGAAAGATAAAGATGCAGAGAACGGCATACTGGTCCCCAGACCTGAGTCATGGCCATGACCGCCAGCCGCACGTGCACACAGTATGACCACCAGGTCAGTGTGTGTACATTTGTGCAACATGCGTGCACGCTCACCCCAAGATCAGCCCGCCAGGGTTCTGTGGGACACAGGCCCTGTATCACATAGCAAGGTCCTTGCAGGAATACTATGTACTTCCCAGCCATAGTCCCTCTGCACGTTTGGAAGGATGTATATAAATAGAAACAATCACATACATTTCAAAATTGTGTATGACTCATGTTAACATAATTCTAAATCCGAAATTCCTGCTACTATTGCCATTTTGGTTTTTCCTTCCCTTGGACCAGGAATTCTAAAGAGAGGATTCACTCTGACTTCTTAGAAGACTCTTCAGAGAGTCCATTTCAAAGCATTTTTTTTTTCGGTGGTGCTGGGAATTGAACCCAGGGGCATTCTACCTCCAGGCTATACCCCCAGCCCTATTTTTTATTCTTTAGTTTGAAACAGGGTCTCACTAAGTTGCAGAGGGCCTCACTAAGTAGCTGAGGCTGGCCGCGAACCCAGATCCTCGGGTCTCAGCCTCCTGAGTACTGGGATGACAAGCGTGCACCACCACGCCCGGCTAAAGCATTTTTTTTAAACTGTAATTTAGCTAGAGGGAACACAGTCGTGTTCCCTTTGCGAGGAGAACTCAATACAGGTCAAGAAATGGCCGAGGATGGGGACAGTTCGGGTGGCTGTTAGAGTGCTTGTCTAGCACATGCGAGGCCCTGGTTCCATCTCCAGCATTTATTCAAAAAAGAATAGAAAAAAAAGGGAGGGGGGTACTGTGTGGCATACAACAAAAACACTAAAAATGAATTAGCGTTTAGACTTTTTTTTTAAATTAAGCTTCTCTGGGGGAGATTTAGCTGCTTATCAGTTTGTTCAAAGTTTGAATAGTTGCTAAAATATTAATCCTATATCTGATTTTGCAAAGAAAAAGGCAGCGCCGCCCCACTGAAGTTAAACTCCGAAGCAATACCATCATGAATATCATCGTTACAGAATACTGAAGGTGCGGGGATGCGAATCGGTGGTAGAGTGCTTGCCTCGAATGCACGGGGCCCTAATTTTGATTCCCCAAACCACAGATACATGGGAAAAAGCAGAAGATTGGTAAAAACCAAACTCAAGGGTGTTTGGGCCCCAAACAACAGGGAAACAGTTTTTTTTTTTTTTTTTTTGCGGTACCGGGGATTGAACCCAGGGGCGTTCTACCTCCGCGCTACACCCCCGGCCCTATTTTTTATACTTTATTTTGAAACCAGGTCTCACGAAGTTGCGGAGGGCCTCACTAAGTAGAGAGAGAGAGAGAGAGAGAGACAGGGAGAGAGAGGGAGAGAGCTGAGGTTGGCCGCGAACCCGGATCCTCCGGTCTCCGCCTCCCAAAGTACTGGGATTACAAGCGTGCGCCACCACGCCCGGCGCAGGGAAACAGTTTTAAGAAGTCCCTAGCGGGGAGACTGCAGTAAGTATCCCAGTGCTGACCAAGTTCTCTTGCACATACTGCGTCCTGAGACTTAGCAAGACCCAGTAGGATGGACCCAGCATGCGACAATTCAGCAGGGACTTATGGCCTGGCTCCTGTTCAGACACACCCGGGCGGCAGCGGGGAGGCGGGACAACGATGCGGTCATACCTGGCAGGAGCTCAGCCGTCGGGAACAGCTCCTGTAGCTTGGCCTGGCTCTCCTCCACCAGCTCCTCCTTGGACATGGGGATCTGCAAGACGTCGATGATGACCTGGGCCGCTTCCAGCGCCTTTTTGCCCATAACCAGCGACTTGACATCCCAGCTGTACTTCTTTCCGTAGCGACCGCAGATTTCTTGAAACACCACGGAGTAGAGCCGCTCCGTATCTGCACAGACAAAAGCGAGACCCAGAGGCGGATGTTTTTAGAGAGCAGACTGTTTTTTTTTTTTTTTTTTTGCGGTACCGGGGATTGAACCCAGGGGCGTTCTACCTCCGCGCTACACCCCTGGCCCTATTTTTTTTTATGCTTTTTTGAAACCAGGTCTCACGATGTTGTGGAGGGCCTCACTAGGTAGAGAGAGAGAGAGAGACAGAGAGAGAGACAGAGAGAGAGAGAGCTGAGGCTGGCCGCGAACCCGGATCCTCCAGTCTCCGCCTCCCAAAGTACTGGGATTACAAGTGTGCGCCACCACGCCCGGCTGAGAGCAGACTGTCTTAACACCAAGTCAGCATGAACATGCGCGTGCAGGCCACACTGCGTGAGGAAAAGCTCTCGTGGAGACCTGGGCAACAGAGCAAACGTCCGAGGGCCGTTCTCAGTACAGGATGCCTGGGAGGCTCCTGTCAGCTCGCTGGAGTCATCTGTGGAGTTGTGGTCTGGGAAAGAGCCATCAAGAGAGAGATGGAGTCTATGTCTCTTCTAGTAACATGGACACCATGCTCTGGCCTGGGACATCATTCCCCTGCATTCTCGAGCATGCCGGAGACAGCACCGTGCATGGTCTGGTGTGAGGGTCACTGCTCCGAGGGCCAGTACCGCTGCCCCGTGGAAGGGATCCCGACCCCAGGGTGCCTGGTCATGGATGGCGCTGTGACACCCCTAGGGGGAAAAGTACACTTAGACACAGGCAAGTATGCTCGCTACAGAACAGCGGACAGCTGGCCTGAACATTCCAGTCCTAGCTCAGCACCTACTCGGGGTGCACCCTCTGCAGCATGCTTAGCATCCCGGAGACTCCGCTACCCCATGTTTAGACACGGGGAACACAGGGCTGGCCACTGACAGGTAGGGCACTAAAGGCATACAAGATCACACCGACAGTCAGCCCTCCGTACCTGTGGCTTGCGCAGCCACCTGTTCAGCCAACCACAGACTGAAAATATCAGGAAAAAAAAAAAGGTGTGGATTCAACAGGTACTGACTTTCATCCTTGTCATTGTTCACTAAACAATACTGTATATAACAACTACTGACATAGCATTTCCCTTGTATCAGTGTTACAGTTAGATGTAGACGGTGCCCTGAAGAGTTCAAGTATTGATCCTCAGAGTTGATGTCGTTGAGCCATGAGGGTCATCGTCTCATCAGTGAATGGAGTTCACTGTAGTGGATGTACTGGGTGGTCACCTGGGCAGGTGGGGCGTGGCTGGAGGAGGTGGGTCCCTGGGGCTGTGGCCTTGGGGACTGTGAATTCTCTTGCTTCTTTGCTCTCTCTCTCACTTCCAGCCTCCATGATGTGAGCTCCACAGGCCCTGGCTTCACATGGACTTAACCTGAGGTCTCTTAAAAAACTGTGAGCAAATCAGTCTTCCTCCCTCTGAGCTGGGTGGTCAGGCTTACTAGACCCAGCAGTGTGAATGTCAACCCAGACAATCAGTACTCTAAGTCATTCTGAGAAGACTTATTAAAGTATGTGAAGGATGTGTGGAGCTTGTGTGCAAATACTGTGCCACTTTAGAGAAGGGACGTGAGCATCCAAGGACTTTGGTGTCTACAGGGAGGGGTCCTGTAGACCAATCTCCCGGGCACACTGAGGGAAAGCTCTCTTTCCACCTGTATTTATACTTCTGTGTTCCTTTTTCTATGTTTATGTTTAATATATACACATGATTGTACTAATAGTACCAGCCATAGCACTACCAACATAGCACAAGCACACAACAGTATTACTGTGAGGACCAAATCCTTCAGCACACACAGGGACACTCCCAGAAGAACACAGAGTCAGGAATATGTGCTCATTAAACACTGTCCCGGAGCCTCGCCAGGGCCAGGCCGCTCCTCTTGCTGTGGCCTGTGGAGCTGATGCAGGCATTGGATGAACCCTGGAGGCCAGGGATGCTCACAATGTGGTTTAATACAAAGCCACCGGACTCATGTGACAAAAGTCCTGAATCAGATTTAGTCCCAAGACTGCCCACCCTGCTATAGATTTAGCACCACGTCCTTTGCACGCGCGGGGAAGCCACATTTCTGGCACATGTTCTGTCCTGGACTGGCACAGCGGGACCCACAGTGGTCCTTAAAAGAGTCAGGGGCTTGCGTGCCTTCCAACGGGTCTTCCAGAAATGAGATGGCGACATGCGGCGATGGCGCCTAACTACCACTCTCTTTGTCCTATGACATTTGGAAACCCAGGACTCACTCATGGAACGAAACTGAGGCCACAGCGCACGCACGTGTGTGTTGATATTCCCATTCCTACAAACACTCATTTGCACATGTGCACGAGCACTCGTGTTTAGCCAGAATTGCCTGCATGTGTTCTGAAAGTTGTCAGAGCGTGAACTGCTTGCGCCTGAGTGACATGAGTGACAGGCAGCAGGGCGGACCCCAGGACACCTGCTGCTCCCAGGGGAGGCCAATGCAGAGAGCCCTGTGCACCCCACTGAGCACGATGCGTCTTTCTCACAGAAGGGAAGAGGATGCCCCTGAGAACACAGGGACCGAGCCTCTGTCTGATCCACCACCTCCTTCCGAATTCCCAAGGGACCCATGGCTGAGCGCAACAGTCCAGTTGCAAGTGGGGGTCTCTGCGCGGGCCTCCACCCTCCACCACCCCTGCCCTTCGGCGTCCCTGGGCTGCACCAGAGGGGTGTGGCCGGGCACGCTACACACAAAGCAGCGGCCTTATGGACAATAGCAACAGGAGCTTCTCTGCCCGCCACCCTCTGCAGTCACCGACCCCGCGCGGGCTTGGTGCTTGGTCCTGGGGCTCGGAGCTTTGGGAACTCGCTGGCTGGTGAACTTCACTCTCCTTCTGTGCCCCAGTCGCCCTGGCCTCGCAGCCGCTGGATGGATGCTCCAGCTTCTACAGCTACCAGCAACATGTCTCTTCTGTGCTTCCTCTGTCTTTTTGCAACCACCCCCGCCCCCAGCCATGCAGCAGGTGCTGTCTCCTCGTTAATACCCTGGCTGTCTTTTCCCTTGCTGCTCCACCACGGGCTGGATTTGATTACAGTGCTGTAAGTGGTACAAAGTCCCTCTCAGAACCTCTGTCCTTCCGGACATTTGGAATTGCTAGGCATGGCCTCTGCTCGGGTGGGTGGGGACGGCGGCGGCCTTGTCTAGGGCATGAGCAACAACACAGTCTTCCCCTGTGGACTGCACAAGAATCTGCCCTCTGGATAGTAACTGAGGCTTTCTGGACCGTGGTGCACTTAGTTTCTGGAAAGATCTGACAGACAGAAAGGAGGGCTGGGCCTGTCTCCTCAGCAATAAAGGCTGAAAAGGGGCAAGAAAGGCTTTTCAGCCGGAGGGGCACGGCCCCTCTTTCCTCTCTTCTTGCCGGGAGCAGGAGCGAGGGCAAGGGCTCTCAGCACCAGGAGATGCAGCAGCCGGGCGGTGCGCTCTACATCCTCAACTGTACTAGGTGACAGACGAGAGCGAAAAGCAGAGACGAGGGGGACGCCGTGCAAGGCCCCTGCGAGAGCAAGAGGGTGAGGAGGGGGACACACGAAAGCAGCCGGAATCCAAATTCCAAAGACAGAAACAGAGTTGCATCCTGTTAGGACGGCTTAAACGGTGTTTATTTAAAGCTTAAAATGTCATAGAGCTTTTAATTTAAAACATACAGAGCTGGGGGATTAGGAATCTGTAGGGGACGACGCAGCCAGCCACTTTTCTTCACAATTTAGATGAAATCACCCTAAATCCACCGGAGAATAAGGGAGGCTCTAAACAAGTAATTAAATACCTCAGATCAAATGATACTGCACGGGCTGATGACAGCGTACTTAAAATTAAAGGCACCGCATTTTGAATGGGGGGAAAAAAGCGAAAATGAAATCTAAGAGTCTACAATCACTGTGCCGAGCTAGCTACCAAATGCATATTACCCCCTGCCTGCTAAGGAGCTTTAAGCGTTCGCAAATTGCTTCTATGTTATTTTTACCAGGAAACTCAATTTTATTTTTAACACGTTATTTCCAGGTGAACAACTATCTTCCTTACGTGACTTGGAAAAAGGTTTGCACAAACCTAGATGTCATCCTGGGGACAGGTCCTGCAGGTGAAGCCACCAGGTAAGCAGTACCGGAAGGGTCAGAGAGGGCGGTGGGGGCAGGGCACCCTGAGCAAGGGGGCCAGAAGGATGGTGTGTGTGTGTGTGTGTGTGTGTGTGTGTGTGTGGCTGGGGATTGAACCCAGGGGCATTCTACCT